>WBMZ01006615.1:0-20441 GCA_013400975.1 Atrichornis clamosus
CGGTGCAGGAGCAGTGGAAACTGAGTCCTGTAATTGTAAGGAAAAGAAACCACTGTGGAAAGCCCTGAACAATTCCCACTGCTGGGCTCGGAGCTGGGGTTCCTCACCAGTGGAGACTAGAACAGCCCTGCAGTGCAGGCCGGCAGCTCCAGGGGACACTCCTGGGGGGCCCATCCCTTGGCCAGCAGACACCCAAGCTTGCAAGCCCCCGGCGCAACCTCCCACCGCCTTGCTCACCGCCTGCAGCCACACTAGCCAGGCCTGCACTTTGCCAACAAACCATTAAGAACCAGTGGAGTTTGTCTGCCAGAGCACATTCCCAGACCAAGCTATGCCCAGCCTGCCAGCTGGCTCTTGGCACTGTGGACCCGTGCCCCAGGCCCCGGGTGACACGGAGCCTCCACTGCAAGCAGCCCCTTCTCCTCTCAAGGACAAGGCAAAGGTCCCAGGCGTCAACCAGTGCAGATCATGTTTACCGTGGCCTTCGTTTTCTGGACTTTGCTGGCTGCCTCCTTCTTTTGTGCGGGAGGGCTCCGGTGTTTGGGGTTCTTCTGATTGATTTCTGATTGCCAACTTGGTTTTTCTTGGCCTGAACAGTGAGCTCAGACTTTTTACCTGCAGAGGAAACAGTTTAGGGGGACTGTGGGGAGCAAGCAGGCACCTTCCACCCCAATGGGAACAGCCTTGTGCCCTGGAGGGGCCATGGCATTGTTCCCCAGCCTGCTGGGCACTAGCAGCACTGCTTCCCAGAAGCAGCCCCTTCCCTGCTTCTCTTACCAGCATGATAAAGCACACCACCCCATACTGGATTTTAAAGCCAGCCCTGTGTCCCTTCTAACAACTGTGCATGCAAGTGACACTGCTCACACAGTAGTTCCCCTATGGATCAAGCCAGAGATTTGTCCTCCAGGACCATTATTTCCATACCTTGCCCCAGACTGCATTCTCACATGGAGAAGACTGTAACATGCAGCCCTGCCCCAGCTGCATCACCTGTCTCCACTGGATCTAAATCCTCCGTGTGGGAAAATCCCAGCTGGGACCCAGACTCTTCTTCCTTCCAGCAGCCCCCAACCCCGCCAGGTTCAAAACCAAGCAATGCAAAACTTCCCCCCACACTGAGCCAGGTCTGGCCTCACCCTGCAGAGCTCAGGGCACCAGCTGCCCAGTAAGTTTCCTAAACGTCTCCAGTCTCACATGGAGAGCTCACAATGTGCATGAGCTGTGTGGCCTGACACTGGGCATAGGCAAATCTCCAGAGGAAGGAGCTCATCTACAGCATGTCTCTCCTTGGGGAGGCTGTTCTTCCCTTCCTCTCATTTGCGAGGTTACACTCATGGTCAGTCCTCTTGTGCTTCACGAGCCACTTCAGAGGACTTTTTCCTTGTTAAAGTGGGCAGCAGTTCTGCCTGCTGTCCATGAGGAGCAAACTGGATGCAGCTTTGAGAAAATATAGAATATTCAGAGAAAGAGACAGGCGTGCTTCACCACCTCTAGAGAAAGGAACACGTGCCAAGCATGGCAGTAAAGGGGGCAGTAAACGAACTCCTGTCTGAGCCCTTAAAATTGAGATTTTTTTCCTTTAAAGCAGCCAGACATGCACTGCACACATGTTCCCTAAGAGACCTGAGGACTGTCAAAATGGTGCTCTGCCTAAACAGAAGTGGACAGTCATGGTGGCTTTCCCAAGCACTGCTCTGGCTCCAGCATTTCTCCTTACCATCCTTCCCTTTGTCCTTGCCTTCCAGCTTCTTGGCAGCCTTGGTGCAAAGCTCCCGGGCACGGAGCCCTGCAGGGCTGTCATTGTTGGTGATGGCCTCTTTCACCACGGTGTCGATGGACAAGCAGAGAGCGCCGTAATACTTGCCCAGGGCCGCCGCTGTGGCTGTCTTTCCTGAGAGAGAGAGGAAGACTGCTTGGTGACACCTGCACATGAGGCCTTCCAGGGACAGGCTCTGGAAAAATCCCAAACAGGATTTCAAAGTTAAAAGGACAGTGGGAAAGCAAGTGTCCCTCCAGGGGAGGCCACGAGGGAGGCAGCTTGAGCATGTGCATGAGCTCTGAACTCGAGCCAAGCGGATTGTCTCCACCTCCTGTTCAGCAGAGGACTTTTCCTCCAGCACCATGGTCCACCAGGATGCCTTTCTCCTGCTTGCCCCTCTCCTTGCAGCCCAGGGCTGTGGCCCACGTACCTGCCAGGGGTGCCCCATGGACGATGACAACAACCCCTCTGAGCTCTAGTGCTTCCTGCCCTTCTGCAGGCGTGTCGGTGCCAAGGTAGCGTGTGAGGGCCCGAGAGACAGGGCTCTCAATCACTTCCACCATGGGCTCCGGCTTGGATGTGATGCTCTTTCGACGTGCAGCTGCACAGAACCAGGTGCAAAAGTCAGCCTCCTGCCTACCTTTCATCCTCATCATCCTCCCCATCTCCTCAGGTCCCAGGAAAGGAGACTTGTTGAAAGCAACGTGAGCTTGTGCTTTTGTTGCTGGGACGGTGCAAATATAAAACAGCCAGTGATATTAGACCTGGTCCTGTTGGCTGAAGAACTCATCCAGTCCTAGTCTTTGTGGCTAAGGGATACAAGGGGACATCCTGATTATTTCCCCATGTGGGCAGACAGGAGCTCACTTTGGCTACACTCAGGGTTGGTGGAGGATGCCACAGACCTTCACCCAAGAGTTCCTCCACCAAGCTGGGGAACAGACAGCTGCTAAAAGCATGGGCTTTCCCTGGAGAACAAGGTGACAGACAGTTCAGGGTGTATGGGCTGGATTCCCTGCTGTGTCCACAGTCAAAACAGACTCCGCCAAACCCTCAGTGTTCTTCTGACCTGGTGCTGCCTTGCCCTTGGCCTTGGCCTTGGCCTCAGCCTCAGCTCTGGCCTTGGCCTCTGCTTCAGCCCTGGCCTTGGCCTCTGCCTGTTGAGCCTTCTGCTTCTTCCGTGCTTCATAGTACTCCAGCACTTCTGGGGGCAGCGTCTCTCCCGCGGCACGTGGAGGCATCAGAAAGGGTTTTGGGCTCTTATTCCTCCTCACCATCCGCAGGATCTGTGTGTGTAGGGAAGAGAAACCATACACAAGATTCCTTTATCGGCTTTCATCATACAAATAGACTCTACAAACCCAACTTCTTCCTCCTTCCTTCCTCCCAACAACATGCACTATTCAAGTCCCCCCACAGCATGTCAGCAGAGATGGCTTTGCTCTGGGGATTGCCTCCATCTCCCTGGCACAAACCTGGGAATGCTGAAGTGCTGTGAAGCTTGGGAAGCATGCACACGGGGACCAGATCTGCCTTCTCACCTTTTCCTCCTCAAGGTACTGCCGATCAAAATCCAGTGAGTAAAACTCAATGGGGAACTCGCATGGGTTCTTCACCACCACCGTGGCATCCACCCCAGAGCTGCACGGCAGCATCCATCCCATCTTGAGCGCTGCGGGGCTGAACTCCAACCGTGGCTCCAGACCTCGTCCTGAGAGGCGCAGCATTAAGTGCTGGCTGCCCCCACGAATGTTAAGCTTTAGATCATTCCTGTAGGACCTCTGAAAAGACAGAAGTTCAGAAGACTCGTCCATGAAGTCCCACATGACAGCACCCCAGATATAACCCTTGCCCCAAGGTCAGGGTGTTATCAGTCCCTCCAAGGTGATATTTCCTTATGGCAGGGGCTACAGCATCTGTGTCCTGGCTCTGAGTAACTGGGATGAATCCTGGCGTGCACTGTAACTGGGTATTTGGCCATCAGGTGGATGTAAAATGGACTGTCAGATGTTTTCACCTAGTCATGCAGGACTGCAGTGCTCATGAGAGGGGCCCTCAGGGTTACAGTGCCCAGACACAGTCCTGGCACTGCTGCATCAGGCAAACACCAGCTCCATGAGAGANCAAACACCAGTGAGAGAGGCAGGTGAGCTCTCGCTGGCTAGAAATAAGGGTCATCTTCTCTGCTTAGTGCTCCGCTCTGGCCAAAGCCAGACACAAGATGGTTACATCTCTCGAGAAATTAAAACATCCCTGGGGCTGTTTGTGAGCACAGAAGCACTTGTGTCCATCCTGTTACACACTGGCAGTTTCCAAGTCCCAGTGGCCACATGCAAACTACTTTGGGGAATGCTCCATCCTTTCAGTTGAGCCCCCAGCTGCATGGGAACGTGCAGGCAGGCTGGGCCAGAGCCCCAGGGACTGCTGGCAGCACACCACTACAGGTGACTGTCCTGCTGTGCCCAGGAAGGTGTCTGGTGGCTGTTTTGTGTGTTGGTTGCATCAGCAGGATGAGCCTGGATTGGCCCTTCCAGGGTTATTTACTGTGAGTGTGCAGCTGCTCTGCACCAAGCTGCAAAGGTGGCCAGGCAAGGGGGAAGCTGAGAGGAATGGGGCACATCCCCTCCCCATGTGCCAAGGGGCAGCCACAGAGCCCTGATGCTCTCTGGGCAAGATCCCTGTGGGCATTTCAAAGCCCCTCTCAGAAGAGTGCTCTGCGCGGTGAACTGAGCCACACTGAGTGTGGGGCTCGCAGAAAGCTCCCCATCGAGGCAGAGCTCATCTCCCGCTCCTGGCACTGGGCCCTCATTGCCACACGGCCCTGACAGGCCTCCTGGGCTGACACCTGCCAATCTCACCTGTTTCTTGGGTGAAAAACGGATCTGCAGGTTGAGCCACGTTCCTGGGCCAATGGTTCCTTTCATAGGTGTCACCTCGAAAGGACAAGGCTCAGGCTTCATGGCCTCGAGCTGCTTCTGACGCATGGCCGGTGTCAAACGTTTGTCCACCTGGGCACAGAAACCAATTGTGTGAGGTCTCCTCAGTCTGTGAGGACAGAGCCTTGGTTCCTCTGGTGCTCTGAGACCCTCTCATAGTGCTGAGAGCACCCACAGCCAAACCAGGTGTGGCCCCCACGACCTAGAACTGGAGGGAAAACCTGCAGGCAGTGCAGACAGATTGGGAACCACTGCCCTCAGAGAATGAGGAATGGGTGAAGATGGCAGAAAAGCAAAGCATCAGCTAATGGAACAGGTCCAGGCAAACCAGCCTTGGTCTAGACCCTCAAAAGCTTCCTCAAACACTCTGTAGACCCAAGTGCTCAGGCAGCCACAGGAGCAGAAAAGGCAAGAGGTACAAAGGAAGAAAACACAACCGAGAAGTTACATGTTCCACGTCGCCTGTGCTTTACCTTTACAGGCTCATTCACAGTAATGAACCACTTGCAGGGTGCATGGACCAAGTTGTAGAGCCGGATCATCTCAAGCTGGCACTGCCCAACGAGGGTATCTGAGAACTTCACTCTGTTCCTGTTGAGGTCCAGTGACAGTGGAACCACAGTGGCACGGAGGCGGATGTGAGACATGGGGCCTCGTTTTACCTGGAGAAGGACAGAGAACTCAGCTGAGAGTGCAGGTGACATCTGCTGCTGTGCCAGCCTGCTGCCTGCCCCAAGAGCTGAGGTACCTTGATGGGCAGCACCACTTCCACGTCACCCAGAGGCCTGTTGGCCGTTTCAAAGCGCACTTCAAACATCTTGGTGCAGTTGTGGGGCAGGCTCTGCACTTCCTCCAGGTTCACACTGAAACCTTGAACAGATGAAAACAAAGCAGCTGAGACACACAAGCAACATGGAATGTGTCATAAGCACATCAAGGTGTCCTGGCTGGGAGGTCTGGGAAAAACCCCATGCTGTGACCTGGACAAAATCTTAGAGGGTACACTGGAGCACACCCCAGACGCAGCAAGCCACTGTGTGATGGAAGTGCAGACTCGCCTCAAGGCCTCTTTTGGAAGCCTATTCTGATCCACCAGAGTTGATGTTTCCTCAGTAAAGCTGTTTCTTCAATAATGGCCGAATACAAGTGTTGTGACAGTGCGAACTCCAAAGCACTTCCAAACCACAACAGACCACACTGGTTTGCAAAACAAGCCCACAAAGTGCCCAAACAAATTTGATGTTCATGGGAGCCAAGAGCAGGAGATGCTGAGAGGTGACCAGGGTCATCAGCTCATCTGACCCCTGCACTAAAACATTCTGGCTCTAAAGCTCCCAGCAGGGGCACTGAGAGGAAGAAGCTCAAGAAACCTTCCCCTGTTCGGTGGCTTAAGCTAATCTGTCTGTCTGAGACAGCTCCTTCAAGCCCACAGGAAGTGTTTCCAGCACTGTTACCTGTTCCCTGCAGGACACATCCATTGGCCTGGAAGGACACTGGCCAAAGCCCGGGGTTTGTGATCTTCACAGTGCATCTCTCAATGTAACCCTGCAGGACAGTGCCCATGTCCAGGACATACTCGGGCAGCTGAGCTCTGCAAGAAGGAGTAAGGACAGTCCTTAAACCACAGCCTGGCTACATGTCCAAGTGGATGGAGGATGCAAATGAAGTGGCTATTTCTTTATTCACTGCTGTGAAAACTCTACTGAAGCTCATGAAACCCACGGCCTGACCACCTGGTAAAGACTTTGGGAAGCCATGGGGAGTGCAGGTTTCATCAGCTACTAATGGCACCTGAAAATAAAATTAGTTTAAAATGGACACTGGTCACAGCTCCTCTGCTACAAAAAGCCGGTGTAGCTAAGGCCACTGGACTTCCACTGGACTCAATGAAACTGCTTATTCTGGTGTACAGCCTGAGTCTGAAATGGCTTCAGAGCCTTGGAATAAGATTTGCCAGCACAGGAAATCTTCATTGCTCTGCAACCAGATCACATGAATCATCTCTTTTGCAAAGCATCTTCTTCCTGAATTGGAGCCTCTTGAGCCCGTGCTGCATCATGATGGTGCAAAGGGAAGGGCCAAGTTACCCAGATAAGCCCTTCCACCCCACCAGCACCCAAGCCACCTGATTCTGGGTTTTCAAGGGTTTGTTGACCTGTGCTGTTCCCTGCTCCTTTTGCTTAGTGTGCTTTGTTAGTCAGAACCAAGACAGCAGCCTGGAGTTGTCTCTTTCAGAGCTGGTCAGCAGGGAGTGTCTGTGCTGTCTGGAAGGGCCCGATGGTCTGCACTGGGCCCCCTCAGCTCTAGGGACAGAACCCCACACCTGTGGGGAGCTGAGCAGTCCAAAGCTCAGTGCGGCGCTGGGGAAAGGAGGACACTCAGCTGCTCACAGAGAGCGTGTCACAGGCACTGGGACCAGACCCTCTCTGAAGTCCCAGCTCTTCCCAGCTCTGCACACTCCAGGAGCTCTCAGGAAAAGAGGACAAAGCTGGGTGTTACCCCTGGGGCACCCAGAGATAGGGGCTGGGAGTCCCTACTCACTTGACAAGTTCCTGGCGCAGGCACTTGTCAGGGAAACTGTCCTTCGGGGAATGGAAGCTGAGAATTCTCTGCATCGCCAGAGCACGTTTGTTTACCAGCATCTGCTCCATCTCCATCTGCAGCTGAGTGTTCGACTGAGGGAAGGCAAGACAGTGACTGGTTAGCAAAGGTCCTTCCCTCAGCTGAGTGTTCGACTGAGGGAAGGCAAGACAGTGACTGGTTAGCAAAGGTCCTTCCCAAGGCCCAGGCTTGCATCTGAAAGAGGATGCCACCCTGCTCTTGTTGAGAGGGGGTATGGGGTCCTCCTGTCTGGCTGCTCAGTGTCTGTGACACCTCCTGCTCTCTTAGCCAGGACCTCATCTCCAGGGAAGTAACTCCAGCATCTCTGCCTGCCCAGCCACTGTTAGCAAAGCTGATCTGGCCAGACAGACAGACAAGCCAGGAACCTTCCAGAGCTCCAGATACTTGCCTGCCCCCAGCCAGTACCAAAGCAGCTTGGACAAAAGCTGTCTTGAAAAGGGAACCACGACCAAACTGGTGCCTCTTGGAGATCAGCACTGCCAGCACAGTCCCAGGGCACAATCTGGCAGCTGCTGTTAAGGTCTGGCAGGGCTTGGGTCGGGAGCAAGAAACTCCCCAGCAATGACCTGCATCTCCTTCAAAGCACCATCAATTCCATCCCTTGAGCATGGCCTTCAGGATCTCTCCCTGGGGTAGCCAGGAAGCTGGTGCACCCCCAGGAGAGACCACGACCAAAGGGGCAGCCCCGGGCTAATGCTGAGCTGACACATGGTCCTGTGTGGGCAGGGAGGTCCCAAGTGCCATCAGGGAGCTGCTGTAGGCTGCAAGGGACTCAGCTGGCATGGGGAGGATGGCATGTGCCAAACAGGGCTGCAGCTGTTCTTACCACAAGGCCAGAGTCATCCATGGGTGGCTCCGGGGTCGGAGTCTTCCTCACAAGAAACATTTCTTTGCGCTTCCTGATTCTTTCCAGCTTTTCGTGTGCCTCTTCCAGTACCTTCTCGTATCTTTTGTTTCCTGAAGGAAGAAAGCATCCACAAACAGAAGTGTGGACAAAGTGCCAATCCCATTTATGCTGGGAAGGCCCCCTCTTCCAACACTGGTCTCTCCCAGAAACAAATTCCTCAAGCAATCTATGGAAAGTGGATGATTCCTCTCTGAATCCTCATGTTCACTCCCACCCATCTTCCTCCCCACAGAGGAGCATCTCATCCCCTGCAATGTCATGCAAACCCAACCCTGCCAAAAGCCCTGCCAGCCTCTCTTACAGCTCTCCCAAGCTTTTATGTCTAGCCATCATCTTTCCAGGCTTCTGACAGATGTGCTGGCAAGCTCTGCAGGATGGTTCCTGGGACAAAGTCCACGTGGGCTTCTCTGCTCAAGACTCAGGAAGCAACCAGAGGGGTTGAGTTGGTCTGGGAGCCCTGCAACCCTCCAGGCTTGGTGGAGGTGGGCGTGAGCTGCCCTGTGGGCATGTGGTAGGAAAAAAAACCAGAGGGGCCCTTCCTGGGGGCAGATGGGCAGTGCCCACCTTTGACGTTCCAGGGCAGGTCCATAGTGATCCTGGGATAGGTCGCTTCTCCTTTCAGGCAGATTTCTGCCGGTTCCAGGTCACCCACTTTAACCTGGAAAGTCCTGCAGAAGACTCCGGGTACTCCTGGCAGGTAAGAGAATTTCAGCACTTGCTCCTTGCCAGGTTCAATGGAACCCTGCAGGGACGGGAGAAGAGGGAGGGAATTCATCAGAGAGGGTTTGACAGCAGATGGCTCAGAGGACAGACAGGCTGAGAAGAGAAAATAGGTTCTCATCTAGAAGAAACCATCAGACCACATCACCTTCTAACCTCCTTGTGCCCAAAAGCTCGAGCCTCTGACCCCAGGGTGCAGTGTATCCTCCCAAGCACTCGCAAGGCTGCAGCCCCAGCACAGCCTGATGTGAGCACAGCTCTGCTGCTAGTGGGGTTTGCCCTCTGCCACCATAAGCCAGGCTCAACAAATAAAGGCTCTTTTGCTGCCACTACGGAAGAGGAGTGAAGTGCCTGCGCTCAGCAGGGCCAGCAGCTCCTCTCATCCCTTGTAGGAGACAGGCATGAAGAAATGGAAAAGCCAATGGGCTTCCTCTTCCCATTGCAAAGAGGCACAAAGGCAGGAACAGTGCTCCAGCTCAAAGACATCCAGGCAGGACTGAGAAGCTGGGACAGCAGTGGGATGCTGCAGATTTTCCTCCTCGCTCCTCCAGCCCCGCTCCTGCCTGGCCCCCTCATTGCCCCACAAAGCTGCTGCAGAGCAGCAAAGCTGGAGGAGGGAGGGACCAGCTCAGGGGCCGTGACATTTTCTTGCAAAGGAGCTTCAAGCCCAAGTAAGGGATATGTAAGTGCTGCTTAGCGCTGGCAGGAGGGAGGCAGGGACAAGGAATATGTCCTCTGTGATCACACGGTCTGGGTAAGGTGATCCTCAGAAGAGCTGGCACTGCCCAGCTGCAGTGCCAGGACAGCCAGAGAGCTCAGCAGTCGGGGTCCAAAGAGTGACCAACATGCTCACGCCTCCCACCAGTAGCTGCCCTGTGACAGCAGAGCCACCCACCAGCCAAGGCCCTGGGGGAGTCTATCAGGAGAGCACTTGCTTGATTTTCTCTGCCCCCAGAAGCAACTGCTTACAGCCCTGTCTCTCATGGCTGGGTCTGGGGGGTTTTTCCCACTATTTTTTCCCCTTCTTCCCCATTTTTTCCTTTAGCGCTCTCCTGGGCCACCTGACACAGGGCTGGGGTCAATCAGTTGTGCTACTTACAGCAGTGGGCTTGACCAGGAACGTGCCAGGCAGACGCTTGCCTGCAGTGGCAGTGCTGGGGTTTATTAGCACCCAGGTGAATCCAATCATCCCGGTGTTCTGCTGGGTGACCTTTCTTTCACCAATGCTACTAAACATCTGGAGAGAGGGCACAGGAGCAGGAAGTTACAGACACAGGCCTGTTGCTGGGAATCTCCTTTCTCTTTCATGGGGTTGAAAACAGACACACCACGGGAGCAGGGACTGGGGAGGAGATATGGGCACTTGGGAACCTGGGGATCCCCCAGGCACAGGGCACCTGCACAGGAATAGGGAGCTCTGGCAGCACACAGAGGTGTGGTAGCAACCATGTGAGGGCCAGTAATAAATGAACCAGGGGACACAGGCCCTCTGCACTCTGCAGGGTCACTAACAGCCAGGAGAAACAGAGGCAGCGTCGAGACATTCCAGAAGGAAAGGCACCTGCAATGCAAGTATTGGCAAGCAACATACAGGCAACAAGGGAATCACCCAGGGCAACACAGACAGGGCCAGCAACTGGAAATATCTGTGGGCTTTCAACTGAAAAGGAGTGAAGTGGGGATTATTCTGGGACAGTCTCTCCAACTACAGTGACTGGAAGCCCAACACCTTCCCTGGGTTATTTTGTGGATTACGAAGAGCTTTAGACAAGAACATCTCCTTGGAGGTCAGGCTTTAGGGGTGGATTAGCAGGGAGATGTCCCTGGCACATGCCCCTCAGGACATGCCCTCTGGGATCCTGCCTGCCCCAGGAGGCATCGTTAGGTACCCTGAAAAGGAGGAATTCCCAGCATTTTGGTGCGGGTGGAGACAGCCATTATAAACCAGCTCGGATGCCGGAAGTATCGCTCAAAGGTTGTACTTCCAAGCCCCAGAGCCAATGAAGGAGCTGGGAAGGGGAGAGAGCCCTGGGCCAAGGTGTGCAGGAACCCGCTGGCCAAGGTTCCAAGGCAAGGAGCTGTGCCAGGGGACACGTGTGGTACCTGCAGCCCACAGTTGATCTCCTGGGCACTCAGGGAGTAGCTGACGCGTGAGGCCTCCCCGGTCAGCATCACACTGTAGGTGGGGCCTCCCTCCACGTGGCACAGCGCCATGACACGGGCGATGGTGTTGAAGCAGCCAAAGAAGGTGAAGGAGACCCGCTGGCTCTCGCCCGGCTGCAGGACACCGGACATCGGCCAGACATCGAAAGCCTGGAGGGAAGGGAGGAGAGATCGAGGTGTCGAGCGTGAAAAAGGACACAGAAGAGCAGCCGTGGCTTGGAGCAAAGTGCAGCCGTAGCTGAACGGGCCTATTCCTCAAACTCAGCCAGAATCATCCTAATCTCATCCTGCATCCATGCCATTGACCAGTGGAAGGACCATGGGGAAAATCCTCTCCCATCCTCACTGATCAATGCATTAATTAATAAACTACATTACAGAAAACTGGGATGTCTCCTGGCAGCAAGAAATTATCTCTGCTGCACAACTTGCCTTTGAAAAGCACTTTTTGCTGCCTTTAGAAAAGCGGGAGACTCAGAGGTGAGAGCTCTTGGAGCTTGGGGAAGGACTCCAGTCCAGCTCATCTGACTCCTGAGGCTTTTCTTCTCTCTCTCTGATTTACATGCTGCTTTCTCAATGTGCCACAACAAAAGCTCCTGCAAAAATTTCCTATGGGCCACCTGATGAGGTCCAAGGGGAGCAATGCCATCCATAGGTGCTGCACAGGGAGCATCCTTGGGCAGCCCTACAACATGTCCTGCATGGCCTCTCCAGTGACCAGTTGCTTCAGCAGCACTTTGTGATGGGCTTGGGGGCATGTGAGACCCCTCTGTGGGCAATGCCAAGGGCCACCAGTGGGAGTGGGAACTACAGACCTGCTTGCCACACTGAAAATGTGGAAGTGAGACAGATTGCCACTTACCTCCTTCGCTTTGAGGCAACTGTGCTGTAGCTCCTTGGAGTAACTGAATTCCTTCATCTCCTCTGGGATCCAATGGTTCTCATTAGCAATTGGCAGCTCCTGGAAAACAAGCCATTTTCCATGCTAGGAGGAAGAGACAGCCACTTTGCAAAGTCTCTTTTTATAAAAGACAGCTCCAGGGCCATCACCGCAATACCAGCTCTTGGGTGAAGGCAGAGACCTGGAAATGGGGTGGTCCAGGCTGGGTTGGGAGGAGTGTACATGGAGATCAGGACTTGCCATAGCTCACTACAGGAAGGAAACTGGAGGCCTTATCACCATGATGCAGATAAAAGCCTCATTTTACATTGTTAATGTTATATATATGTGATTATATAATTGGCCCTTGCATTTTAAGTGATTTTAATTTGTTCATCAAGTGTTGTTAATTGTTGCATATTCAAATTATCAACTTAGTTAAAGTCAACAAGTTTTAAAGTTATTTGTCTAATTAACTAATTAAGAAGAGTTTCACAAAGTTTAGACCCTTTTTAGTCTAAAGAACCACCTGTTGAGTCTCCCATTAACCTTTAAAATGTTCCTGTTTTACCTCATATCCTTGTTCACATATTATTACCCTGTTTTTAAAAGTTCTTAAAGTACTTGTAATCAAATGTGATGTTTTTATCAAGTGTTTTAATGTTTTTAAATGTCCACTAAGTTTTAAAACCTTGTCAGAAAGCAAGACTCCTAACTGACAGAGAGCTATTTTTAGTAACCCCCCTGTACCCTGCAACTCCAATCCATGGAAACCTGGAATTTTAATGAGGAACTTTCCTGCCTTTCGAGCCAGTGACATCACCCCCTAGACAAATACACAATCACTGGCGGACCTCACGTCAAGAAAACACCAATCATCCAAGGCCATGGAGGCGGGATTGTGGGCAGTTATAGGCGGAGCCAAGACAGTATGAAATCTCTTGACACAAGAGGGGCATTGCCGCTCACCTCAGGCTAGCTGTGGGGGAAGCCTGACGCTGGGTCTCAGGCCTCGATCTCTTTCAAGAGACAATTTAAACTCATTGACTTTACACTAGCTAAAGTCACCCCAGCGTTGCAGGATCTCTACATTGGGAACCTTGAGCTGGTCTGGCATACAAGGTCTCCAATCACTGTGTACCTGGAGTTTTTTTTATTTTCTCCTACATTTTTTAAATTAAACAAAATTACTTAATTTTAATTAATTTACTCTTTAATACATTTTTTTAATTTTTAATCAAGAGTTGCTCATTCTTGACAGTAAAGAAAACAAGCCCAAAACATCGGGCACTCAACATAGGCCTGTAGGAACTGAGTGGGCTCCTCCAAGGAGAACCATCCTATTTCTCCCTCCCCACACACCCCATGTCCGGCCACTGGCCCTGCTGCCCTGCCCACTCTCAGGGCACAGAACAGCAGGGCAGCAAAAAGGGGGCTTGGCATGAGCACAGCATTCGGTGGCAAGCTGGGGAGGCAACACAAGCAGTAGGTGCACAAGAAAATCACCTGTGCTTCCAGGGAGTCCTCTAAAGCTCCTTCCTCTTGGGCAAGCTTCCGCGCCTCTTTCACGGCTGGGACTGGCTCTGCCACACTTCTAAGCCTGAAGCGTCTCTCTTCAGTTGCTGAGCAATCCAAACAGGTTCTCTTCTCCTTTGGTGGTTGGGGTATGAATTTAGGTGGGAAAGTCTCAAACCTGGAAAATAACATCCCTATGAACAGGGACCTGCAGTGGGAGGGAGGGACACCTGCACGAGCAGCTCCTGGTCAGGATGCAGCGCCTGGGTGGGTGCTGGTGCGTTGTGCTCAGAAATGGTCTGATCCAGCCCTTCCCAAACCAGGCTGGAGCAGGTCCGTGCTCAGGGCAGCCCAGGCATGACACTGGCAGCTGCAACTGCTTGCACTGAGGAACTACAGAGGACAGGGATTACCACCTTGTGGGGAGGCAAAAAGCACAGTGGGAAAGGAAAAGAGAAGCCATGCCAAAAGGTGAGATCTGAGGCACAAAGGGGCAGGTCTGGCCAGTGAGGAGCCAGCACAGCCCTGCCAGTGCCAGAAACTCTGCAGCTCTACCAGGTATTTCTCAGCAATGTTTCCCTGACAGTGCTGGGGGGCTAAATGTTTTCCAACACTCCCAGGTGACTCAGGTCATGTTGCCCATTTTAAATCAAAGCAGGTGCTCAGGGTAACACTGCTTGTGTTTCTAATGCCACGTGAGGGACACAGTCCAGCCGAGCCTGCCTGTCACCCTGCTGAGCTGCAAGTGTTCCCCACACAGTCAAACACGACCCGGATGCTCCATTCCCAGATAGTCATTCAGTGCCTTTAATGACCTGCTCCCCAAAGAATAACTGTCTTTAGCTTTGTCGCTTATTATCTAAGGCTGGGTTTCATTTCTGGATGAGAGGCTCTGCTCATCATAACCCCTGAGAGACCCCTAATCATCTTTTCCACTACCTTTAGTTTTAGTGAATGGTTTGAGGCAACTTCCCAGGACCACGGTGCCCAGACAACATTTTCACTCTGAAGTAGAAGCCCTCTGGGAGTCAGAGATGGGAGATGATGTGATGAACAAATCCTGCTGCCGAGCAGCACCAAACCCATAAAGGACATCTTGCAGTGGGGAAAAGTCAAAATGAATAACAAGTGTCACAAAAAAAGGAAGGGGGTGAAGAATCCAAGGTGTCCACTGAAAGATGACCCCTGGGAAAGAAATCATCCTGGCACTGCAGGGTGATCTCAGAAAAGAAGAAGGAAGGGGAAGGTACAAGATGTTCAGCATCAGTCCAGGCACCAAGTAGTTCTTCCTCTGGTGTGAATTGAGACTTTCTGGGCATCCTCCAGCACAATGCAGGGAGGAAGGCAAGGAGCAGAGAGCAGCTCCTCTGCCTGCAGAGAGGACCCATCCCAAAGCACAGGGACCGAAGGGCTGTGGAAGTGCCTCCACCAGCACTGTGGAGCTGGGACTAGGAGCCCTTCATCAAAGTGGTCATTGCCTCAGGCCACAGAGGTCTGAGAAAGCACCTTTCCCCTCAGCTTTCCTTCCCAGGGGAGACCACTGCGGGGGCTACAGCAGCACCAAAATGCTGCAAAACACCTATTGCCTGAGCATCTAGCCTGACCATGGCTGGTCTGTGTTATTTGCACAAGGGAAAGTCAGAAGCAATTTGTCAGATCCTAGGCAAACAGCTTTGGTCTTTGCAAAATACAAACAGGACACCAGGAAGAAGAGCTTCAAGGAGAGGGCAAAGGTGCACATACCTCAACCTGTTCACCTGGCTCTTTGTGTGGAATGACCAGTGGTACTGGGCAGCAATTGGGCTGCAGTTGGTTATCTTCAGAGAACGCCCTTTTTTGGTGCCATTTATGATGCAGCCAAAGTCCAAGGCCTTGGGCCGGACACAGAGATTTGGGAAGTAGGCTTCTCCCCGAAGGCTGACCTCCTCCTTGTAAGGATGGTTCACAAGCCGTATCTTCAGAACCTTCTCTGCTACCCAGCTATTCAAATGCTTTTCATAAGCTGGGTTAAATGCAACGTAGAGATGGAGGGTCTCCCCTACCTCCACTTTCACAGGCTGCAAGGAGATGAACAGTAATTAATCACCTGTGGGATGAAGTCTCACAGTCCGACAGCATGAAACAGTAAACGCTCAACGTGTGACCCCAGCGTGGGCTTCTCAGTTCATCCTTCATTTCTGTACAGTGAGGGTCTGACTGCAGGCACCATGCTCTGGTCTGAGATGCCCTCAGGCTCACGTTTCTGTGCTCAGCAGCAATACAAGGGGATGGCTGATGGAAAGCTGGGCTGCTTTCCAGGAGACACCTTTACTGCATGGCTTGCCCAGACCTAGTTGCCTGCTCCCTTCTCCTCCTGCCTTAAAGCCAGGATGAATCTCCTCAATTCAGATGAGATTTTGCTTCCTTCAGTAGCTCTGCTGATTCAGCTCAGGCCAGTCCACTGCTGATGCTACAGAATAAACTTCTCGACTCAAGGACCTCCCAACAGAAAGGCACCACCACATCCCTCTTCAAACCCCACTGGAGGAGTCCAGGGCTGCTCACCTGGGCTGCCGGGAGGGAGTGCCGGTCTGCAGAGCAGACCAGAAACGGCTGCTCCAAGTCCAGCACAAGGTTGAGTGGCAGGGCACAGGTGTTTTTTAAAGACAAAGGCTTGTACTGAAGAGTCAGGACATCACTGGGTTTCTACAGAAACAGAAGACAAGGAAAAATAGCCTCAAGTGGCCACAGACCTTCTTTCCACTTCTGCAGCATTTCACAGTTTTCAGCCCCAGAAGTGCACACATCTCTATTTACCCTTTCTATTTGTTTCTACCCTTCCAAGAGGCTTTTCTTTATAGCAGATGCTTTTCAGGTTTACAAACCACAGCATCCTCTGGGTTAGGACAGGAAAACACTCCCACATACAGATGAGGGAATCCACCCCTGAGAGGAGGCAGCTGCTTGAACAAGATCTAAAGCAGAAAGGGAACCCAGACCATTTGTCTCCAGTTTTGTCTCTCTCTTGGGCAGAACAGCAATAGATGATCTTCACTCACATCATTTCTTACAACCTTATTGGCTCTAGCAGCCTCATAAAAGCAGTCCATCTCAACATGTGTCCTGCTGCCCCTGCTACAGGGACAAGGTGTCTGTGGCCTCAAAGCTATGATCAGCCCGAGCTCTTCCTTCCTGTCTATGCATTGTGCTGGGCTTCTTGCATGGTTTAGAGAAACCAGAGAGCTTGGGAAACTACTTTGGGATGTACTGATATCAAACAGCTGCAGGGCCATAGTACTCGATAAATCAGAGCGTGTGGCATCGAGCAGAGCCCAGGCAGAATCAGGGAGAGCTGACAAGCTTCTAGTTACATCTGAACTGCCTGTTTCAGGGATTCTGTGCTTCAATGGAAGCCTGGGAACCACAGGAGAGGCCTGAAACTGCAGAAAATAAAAAATGAAACATCTTCTCTTTTTCAGCCAACTTGCAGGAGAGGGAAAGATGATGCAGCAGTTGGGATCCACAGACTAAAGGGCACTTGCTCTGCCTCACTGGTATCATCACTGCAGCTGCAGGATGTCTGTGAGCCCTTTGAAGCAGGTGAGGCTTGGGGGAATGCACAGAGCTGTATCGTATACCTATACCATAAAGCATCCATGCCAACAGCAGAGAAGGCAAGGAGACATGGGAGATGACAGGGTTTTCCTCATCAGCCTGAGGAATTCACAGGAATTGTCATTTCTCCCAGCTTCCCTACAGCATCGGTGTTCAGACATCACCGTGCCTTGGAGGATCCTCAAAACCCTCCCTTTGTAGGGAGCAGAGAAACTGGCATTTCTCTGGAAGTGGCCATGATTCCCCTTGGCAGTGCAGCTGTAGCTGCAATTTTACTTTGGGGAAGTTAAACACCAGTCTCATCTCTAAAAACATCCTCACTTACTTTAGAAAGTGCCTCGGGAAGGGTAAAGAAGGGCTTTAACACAAGCACACCCCCCCCACAGGCTGCCAGCCCTCAGCCACACGGTGAAATGCCACGATGCAATCCAGGGATTTACCTTCTCCACACGGAAAAATATCTCTGTGTCTGATATTTCCAGAGAGGGGGCAACGAACTCGCAGGTAACAGTTGTTTCTAATATCTTTGTCTTTGTTATTTCTGTGCCCACGGCGGCTTCACACACCAGATGCTGCAGCACCTTCTGCATGCGAGAGTCACTTGTCACCAGTGGGTGCTGGCAGGGCAGCCAGCAAACCCCCTGCATTGGCTCACCACCCACCACGGGCCCTATCCCTGCCACAGAGTTACGGCCACTGCCCCCTTTTCTTCCTGTGATGCAGCTTATTTATTCTGCACTCAATGGTCTGTAACACTGCACCCGGATAGCCACAAAAGGCACTTGTGAGACCCTCCCTTCACAGGGCTTTTGTTTTACTCACTGCTTACCCCGGGTTAACCGCTCCACACTTGTTTAATTCACTTTCATTTTGGGCTCCTAGTCTAAATGTAACTTATTTTCTCTGCCCTTCCTTGCTGACTCAGCATGCAACACTGTTTGCCCCAAAAGAGCAGTGTTTCCTTCCACCCGTATTTTGGGATCAGCATTGGGTTTGGGTAGCTATGGAATCACAAAAAAAGCCTCAGCACCTAATGGCCAGCAAGGAAAGCAACTGGTGCTGCCATGGAAACTTGTGGCCTTAAACCAGTTTCTTGAAGGCCCCTGCTCATTTGCCCAAGCAAATGTCAAGGGGCTACAGAAGAAGCCCCAGGGGAGGGCATCTGACAGGGAAGGCTCAGCCCTTGCACGGGACCTCACCTGGGACGTGCGGGAGAAGCCTTCCAGCACCAGCTCCATAGTCTGGCCTGGCTCCAGGCTCATCCACGACGGACACAGCTTAAATGGGAGCGTGGCGGGTTTGGGCTTCTGGGAATCATCTTTGTCCTCAGGGCTGCTGCTGCTGGGGGGGTGCTGGTGCTGCCGGAACAGGCGGAAACGTTCCGTGCTCCAGGAGAGCCGATGAGCATACCTGCCCCTGTTTGATACTTGGAACCGGCGAATGCAGGGAATGCGGCTACAAGAGAAGCCAAGATGGAAAACGTCATGGAAGCTGCTATCTCCCTGGTCATCAGATTGCTCTTAATGAGTAATTTGAGTTGTTAATAGCTTGGAGACTGTCTTCACTTCCAGCTCTTCATGTGGACCAGAAATAATGTCTGATACACTGCCCTTCTGATGTCATTATTGCAAACAGAAATATGTTTATAAAGGAAATGTAGCATTTTCCAGGAGAGGCTGCCAGGACCTGGTGTGTTCCTCCAAATCCTTTGTCCTGGGGTGATTCATCATGTTATTGTATTCCATCTCAATCTGCACCCAGAAATTGTCCCCATCTCTGTAAGACCCTGCAGTGAGGCCTGGTGTGTGTGGGAGTGATGGCAGGTGTGTTCAAAACCGGCTCGGAGGAGTTTCTGGGCTCTCGGCCACCTGGTATTTGCTTTGCGGGCTACTTGGTCTTTGTTCAGGCAAAGGCTTTCCTTCCCCTTTTGGGTTCTCTCTTCGTTGTTTTTGTTGGGGTTTTTCTCCCCTTGTCTCGGGGAGGCTGCAGTTGGCGATTTTGAGCTGCCCTGGGGCAAGTTCTGCGGGTGCCTGCAGGTCGCCGCGGGCGACCCCACTCCAGTGAGCCGGTACCAATCGGCTGCCCGCCGCAGGAGAGGAAACCAGGGGAGCAGCGCTCTCTCTTTCCTGGCAGCTTTGGGTTTTCACCTGCAGCCACCTGTAGAAAACTGCATTTCTCCATTAGAAACTGTTTCGAAGTGAACTTTGCGAGCTCTGCTGGCAGCCAAAAAAAGCGAGCGAGGCCCTGGGGCCGGGCCACGCCGAGCCGGCGCTGTCAGACCGCGCTCCCTCAGCCCCGGCCACGGCGCAGCGGCCGCCGCACCCGCGAACCACGTGAGGAAGCGGCGGCGCGGAGCCCACACGAGCCGGTGAGTTTCCATCTGCCTCTTTCTGGTGGAAAGGGATTGTCCGAACCCTTCAAGGGAGACAACTCATTCCAGAGCGTTCTCCTTTAAATCATCTCTGACCAAGACATTTCTACTTGATAAAGTGAGGACGTAAATGCAGTAGAACTAAAGACAATTCAGTGACAATTTAGCATCTGGTTTCCATTTTGGTCGTTTTTGAGGGTATCGTAACAACTCTCAAGTGTCCATCACATGTTTCTAAAGGAATCTCTGCCTTCAGGGAAAGAGCCTCCAGGGCCTTGAGCACTGAAGAAGATCTTGCCTGAAAGACTACACCAAAACTTCTCCATGCTGAGCCAAGAGGAGACTGGGGAGCAGAGAGATCTCCTACCTGAACTGGAGCCCAAACTTGATCTCCGGGCCAAATGATTTGTCCATGATAATTGTGGTGCCAGTGCCCACAGCCCGGAATGAGATGATGGTCGTAAGGCTGTTCTCAACATACAGATTCACATCTTCATAGAAATCCTCAGTGTGATCCAGGGTTGCTGTGACAATTGCAGGAAGTGCAGTCTTGGGGGGGATCACTCCTTCACTGGGTTCGATACTCCAGCATAAGGGTCTGCGAGTCTGTAAGACAAATCCAGCATGCATTTAGGATGGAAACCATGGGCCCTGGTCTCTTGTGCAATGTAAGAAAAGAAAAGACTAAAGATGGGAGGATAAAATTCATAAAGGCTTCATTTGCCTAAATCTCAGCTACAGTATCTGGCAACAGCAGAGCTTATACAACCTGCATTTTCCCCTCCTTTAACAGATTCACCTAATTAACCCACTTTTGCCCAACCCAAGGGGCGCTCATCCTCAGGAGAAGATTATTCCTTCCCCAGTCTCTCTCTGGAGTGAGTGCCAAGGGAAGCTGCTTTGTCTCTCCTGGCTTCTCACAAGGGCTCGAGGCCAGAGGAAGCCACAACTGCTCAAATCCCACCCCAGCA
>WBMZ01006619.1:0-41269 GCA_013400975.1 Atrichornis clamosus
TTCTTCTTCCAGGTCACTTGATAAAGAAGGCTTACAATGTGCAATCTGGAATGTGCATTCTCCAAAATCCTACAACACCTAAAAAAGCTTGTGTTTCTTTCTTGTCAGTTGGTGAGGACATCACTAGTATCTTACTAATAACATCTGTTGGGATCTGACAGCGTCCATGTTGCCATTTGATTTCTATAATCTGGATCTCCTGTGTAGGTCCCTTTACCTATTTACGTTTTATGGTAAAATCAGCTTTTAAAAGGATTATTTGCTTTCTTTTCTCAAAAACTTCTTCTGCTGTATTTCCCCACAAAATGATACTGTCAACATACTGCAAGTGTTCCAGAGCTTCACCTTGTTCCAGTACAGTCTGTATCAGCGCATGGCAGATGGTAGGGCTGTGTTTCCACCCTGTGGGCAGTTGATTCCAGGTATTACTGGACAGTACAGCCTTGTACTCCTCTGGGGCTGCTCTGCCAGGCATCAAATCCACACAGTCCAATAAACCCAGTTATTCCCTTCTACCCCAGGCTGGAGGCAGGGCCCCTCTAATACTGACCCACAAGGTTCCCCACTAACATCTTGTAGAAATGGACTACAACTTCTCTCCATAGAGTCAGTAGTATGATTCGACCTTTCATTCTGCATGGAAATTTGTTCACTGGAGACTGGAGCAGCAACTTTCCTGGAAAAACTCACAGTTATGGTTGTTTTTCCCCTGCAACTCCTGCACCCATGCATCTAGGATAGAGCTAGGTTATCCATCCCACTTCCTCCTTGTATCATCTCCATGGTCCTGCAGGTAAAACGACAGGGTACCCTGTGGTGTGTACTTTCTATATCCTCTCTTGACCAAGAGGACACCTGCTGTCAATTGATGAAATAAGGGCCCATACAGGTGGGGAGTATGACATATTCCCTCTGAATTGCTGGAACTCCCGAGTCAGTTTATCTGTTAGCTTCTCCACAGATGCAATGGTGGAGAAAGGAATATTGTCTTCGTATTTCTGGGGTTGCCAAATTGTGTCACCTGCTGTTAGTGGTGCATCATCTTTCCAAATTACTGTTGTCAAGTGCTTTCATGTGCTATTGGTGCACTCTGCAGAAATTTCTGCCACATGGGTTATAGACATAAGACGTGGTCTGGAACCGCGGGGAGCTGGGCATTGTCCATGTCAAAATACATAATTTCTTGCATAGCTAATTCTCTTGGGAATTGAGTAACTTTCTCTATTGGAGTCCATTTGCCTAATTTACATGAAATATCTTTATAGTGATACCTTCTCCTCACACTTGGTAAGAATTGCCTCAAGAGACTAAAGACTTGTGCCTTTTTTCCTACTGCTTTGTCAATGTTTGTCTCTTTAGCAAGAGATCCCAGCTGCCTGGCTTCCTTACCCTATAATTCCACATTGTTGCCTCCATTATCCCATCTCTGGAGCAGCCAGGTGGTAATACACTCATGTGGATGACAGCTGAAATCTTGTTGTATCTCCCACATCTCACTTAGGGACAGGGATCGAGTTATGGTTGTCTCTTCTGTCTCTTCTAGTTCCTGTGATAGCCTTGATAATGGCTCTGAAAATCGCCCTTGTGATGGTCCTGCTTGTTTATCCTCTTTGCTCTCCTTGTCCTTCTTGATTGTTTTTGCTAAAGCTTTTTGATAGGGTGACTTTCATGTACATTTCTTCTGCTTATGTGCAGAGGCCACTGACACCAGCCCATAGTGATTCTCTGCTTCAGTGGTTTCAGTGGCAGCATCTGTCAGTGGGATTGGAGCAGCCACAGTGTCTGTCATGGTGACTGGAGCAGCTACAGGGTCTGTTGCTGTCTCGTTGTCAGATTTAGAGACCTTATTTTCCTCCTGTAGGTACTGAGCAGTGTTGAACATGGCTCGATAAGCCTGGGCCAGGCCCCAACACACTGCAGTGATCTGGGTCCTCTCTGGGGTGGCAGGGTGGCAGAACACCTGACCGCTGTCCAGCCACTCTGTCCCCAGCCCGTAGTATTCCAGGGGGTTGATGTGGCCAAAGTGCAGGACCCAGCACTCAGACTTGTTAAACCTCATGTTGTTGGATTTGGCCCATCTCTCCAGCCTGTCCAGGTCTCTCTGCAAAGCCCTCCTACCCTCCAACAGATCGACACTCACACCCAACTTGGTGTTATCTGCAAAGCTGCTGATGGTGGATTAAATCCCCTCATACAGATCATCCATGAAGATATAAAACAGGACTGGCACATGGATTCCTGGAGGACACCACTGGTGACTAGCCAGCAACTGGAAGTGGCACCATTCACCACCACTCTGGGCCCAGCCATCCAACCAATTCTTAGCCCAGAAAAGAGTGCACCTATCCAAGCCATGGGCTGCCAGCTTTTCCAGAAGTGTGCTGTGGGAAACAGTGTGAAAGGCTCTGCTGAAGTCCAGGTAGCCAACATCCACAGTCTTCCCCTCATCCACCAGGTGGGTCACCTGGTCATGAAAGGAGATCAGGTTGGTCAGGCAGGACCTGCACCTCCTAAATCCATGCTGGCTGTCCCTTCCAACCTCCCATGCATTCCCACCTCCTCACCAACATGGCAGTACAAAAAGAGGAAAAGGCCTTGGTTCTGTGTAAGCCCTGCTCAGCAATACCAAAAACATCTCTGTATTATCATCCCTGTGTTCAGCAAAATCCAAAACACAGCCCTATATCAGGCACTGTGAAGAAAGTTAACTCTACCCCAGCCACAACCAGCACAATCTCATTCACTTCTAAATGAAGAAAAGGAACAGAAAAAAACCCATGCTATATTGAATGTTACGCAAAGATAATAATGTCACATTACATGTGACATCACATGTCACAAACACTACTGTGTTACTAAGTGTTTCAGGGATACTTTTTCCCAACACACAGCATTTCTTAAGTTATCCTCTCACTACTATTTCAAAATTCTTTTATGAAAAAAGATCAAATGTTTTGAATTCCAGCAATAGTTTATCTTGAGCTTGGTGCTGAGCTACTCAAGAAATTGTTCCAATATAGTGGGGATATACTGTCCATAAGCAAACTATTAGCAACTTGGAGTCCTGCTGGTGTTAATAAAGTGATGTGGAACTCAGCCTTAAATATGTAATTTAAAATGTGGAAATTGTTGGTGGATGACAGGTAATTTTTTTCCACAATTCTACTGTTTCTAGCTCCTGAATCCCCTTCCAAGAGAAGAGCTGATAAATCATTGCACCTGGGGTGATTATTAAAAGCTCACTAAATCTTCTCCAAATACAAAGACAGCAACATGTGCCAAGTTAAAGTTTAACTTCAGCTATATAGTGGCTTTTCAGGAATGCTCTTACCTGATGTGGAGAGATACGTGTCCTTGTCCAACCCATTACTCATGTTTAAATAACTTTTAACTACTAACACAGTGACTTTTCATTTGGTTTAGGCTAGTAGTTATGCTCTCTTTCTAATTAATCTGTGGAGAGGAGAAAGAAAGGAAAGTGGCTTAAACTGTAAACTGTTTTGATATTTTCAATTATTAATGTTCCTGTGTACATCCTGAGGATTGTCATCCTAATAGTGAGTATTCCAATATGTCTGGGGGTTTTCAGGTCATATTCTTATGCCTTGTTTCTATTGCACTTCCAAGTAGTTCATCAGAAGAACCTCCTTAAAGTTGCTAATAGTTTGCTTATGGACAGTATATCCCCACTGTATTGGAACCAAATCTTGAGTAGCTCAGCACTCCTTTTGTTTGTGTCAGATTTGCATCTTAATATGGTTACCGTAAAACTAAATTTTTATTGCTAGTTTCACATTTCTGTGGTCTTTATTACTGGAATTTTTGCTTTGCTCCCACTAATAACTACAAATATTTTCAGTCACTGTAGTCCAGCGAGACTTCCGTTAGTAAGAACAGCAGCTGAACAAACTAATTTCCTGGGAATTAAATGTTGTTTACCAGATAAGACTGATTATTTTGGCTGTGTTGTAAAAAGAGCCAACAGAAGGTTTTAGAAGTTTGGAAACTAAGTTCTGCAATCCCTATTCATGCTAAGTGTTGCACAGAGCTATGTGCTAACATGTACTGCCATGCATGCTTAGCATAAAATAAACTCAAATCTTCATCAGAGGCCTGTGAGGGCTGAACCCATTGTCTCCCTGGAAGACTTTCTCCCAGCCAACATCAAAAGATGTACTGAAACTACAGTATCAAAAGTCACAGTTTGTAGCTCACAGAGACATTAAATCATCACTTCATGTTCATATTTTGCATGGCTTTACATGCCAAAATGCACTTGATGTCCTCTTGCCTAGTTTTACTATATAGCAAAGATCCAAAACATTTAAAAAACTGTCACCACCACATCACTACCCTTCTGCTAAACTCAAAGACTGTTCCTGGTATCCTTCTTTTTGCTGTGTTTTAATTTTAAACTTTGCTTCAGATTAGAAATGTGTCACTAGAACAGGATACTATCATCGTTAATTCTGCAATGTTTAAAAATCATGCTTTAAGAATAAGAAAATAGTTAATGAACAGGTTCTTTGTTGTTGATTTCTGCCAGTTATCAAACATTCCAACGCTAGAAGTCCTGTCATAGTCTACTGATATTTCTGTTTCACTGAAGTGGAAACAGTCATCCTTTACTAAGATGGAGACACTTTCTTTGTGCCGAGCTCTGTAAAACAACAGTATAAACCCCATATCTCTTTTTTTTTTTCAACTATTTTATCTTTCACCAACATGAACACTTTGTAAGTTGTCACAATCTTTCAATAAGCTTTAAGCAGAAGATGCAAACTAGCATCTCTATCTGTGAGAAATGTCTCCACCACGTCTGTTTAAGGAAACATCAGTGAACTATGATTCTTAGTACCTATTTACTGTTCTTCCAAATAGATGGCTGCTCCTATGTCTGTGAAAAGTTTGCAGGATTTCTTATCTCCTCACAAACATTTTTCAATATTTTGTCCTTGAAGTATCTGCTCTAGAACTGCATTTGATGTTTTTATATGCACAGCGAGCAACTGCAAAGATTTGAAATGTCCAACAGGAACTGCTTTCACATTAAGAGTAGCATACATCCATGTGCATTCATTGTATCTGAGCAAGCAGACAGAAAACTTAGATATTACTTCTGCTATCTGGAAGTATTTCTTCAAGCAACATTCTTTGTATTTTGAAAGCACTGGACTCCTCACTGCCAAGTTTGCAATTTGAGAAGAAAAATGGCTTTTGCGTCTTATCCCTCTCATTCACCACTCATATATGAGCCAACAGTATACTTCACTTTTGTGCCTAGTGCTGTGCCAAAATTTTGTTTGGATCCTTTCTTAAGGGACCATATTATCTGCTATCACTTTTATCAATCATTTGCACAGACATCAAGCAGCAATACAAGTCATAAAACGAAAGTTGAGATACTTACAGGAGCACTACCCACCTACCACAGAGCAGTGGGTTGCACTACTCCTCATGGCAAATGCCCACCAAGAGCATTACGACATGAAGCAAAAGCCAACATAAAATAAGCTTATTGCTAAATCCTACTGAGGTATTCTATTAAGTCTACGTTTTATGTTCTGGGTAGTTTAATGAAGGACGGATGAAGGTAGTACATTCCACTGACACATACAGAAAATGTTTAAAAAAAGCAAAAGAAAGCAGCTTTTTAGTTGTGTTGGATTTTCTTATTACAAGGAACTACTCTTAAAACTCACAAGTGTGAGACTTCTCATTTGGATGTAATCAAATAAAAGCAGAGATGCACAACCTTCAGGAACAATTTCTGTGTAACATCTGAAACTAAGGAATTCTCAAGAACATGTATAATTCTGAGGGACTTCTGGACTATGCAAGAAAATGCACACACACTTCAATCCCACGCTATGCTAGAGCTGGCATATGTCTTTCAGTACGTTGTTGGATAGGTACAGGACTCAGCCTCTGAGAAAACAAAGTGCACCAGGCAAGCCTCCATGAAACTGAATTTTGTTCTTTTGCCTATATGCATGCTATGTATACCTCTCACCTGGAACAATTCAGAAATGGGAAATCAAATTGAGTAACCTGTCTCACAGTTGGACCTTTCTTGCTGCTAATATGTTAAAGCATATGAAATCCTTGACATTTAAGGGATCACAGTATTTTTAAATGGCCAATCACATCCAGTTTATGAACAAAAGAGATTCTTAACCTTTTTTGTTAAAGTAATCAAGGAAAAATATAAGATCATGTGATCAATAGTTTTTTCTAATGCCAACAGAAAAGTTGTTGCAAACTCTTTTACTATTTAATCTAAAACCCAGACTTCAACACCACTTATGATCACACAACAGAAAAATCTTAAGCTATATGGCTAGGTGTTTGAAATAATTTACAGTGGAGAGAAATCACGCCCTATCCTAGGTTATTACCATTAATATAGAAAGTCTGAAAACTTCAGCCACCTGGTCAGTATAGCAAATGGTAACTTATTTTATCCATGTAGTAAATCCACCAGTCATATCTCCACAGCAAATTCTGCCTTCATTATGTACACACCCCTCTTTATGAGAAGCATGAATTATAGGTAAATAAAATATTTACGGTAAGCACTGAAAAATATTTCATGCTGACACAAGACGGACTTTATTCCTTTGAAGGCTCAGTGTCTTCACTGTTTCAGGACTTCACCAATGCATGTGATAGTCTGTATGCTAAACATTCATTTGAGGAAACCAACTGGCAGCAAAACTATGCAGTGCTGTGCTAGCCAAATTTGCAAACAGGCAGAAATTACTTTATAAGCTTACTATATTAAAATGTATTCAACACCAGGCAATTTTTGAAAGGAATCAAACTAATAAAAATAATTTTACAAACCACAAAAAAACACATAATTGACAAACAGCCCCTAAGTGGTCATTTAGTTTGAGTTGCATTAGTTTACATAGCCTGGCATTCTGGCAAAAACATCAGGGTAACACACTTATTTTCACTTATTCCTCCCTCAGGACTTCCTCACACACTGTATTTAAAATCACATTCTACAGCAGAGAGAGACAAACAGGATTGTTCTTATTCAAGCCCTTCCTGGGTACTAGTTTTCACTTGAATTTTTGGAGACCCCTATCCACCCACAAAACTGGTAACAGCATAGGATGCAAACACCATGGTATGTGGCAATTCAGTTCAGTGTGGTTGCACCTTCCTGTTCAATGCTACCTGACTATGAGATAGCAGCATTTAGCCAGCTATTTGTAAATCTGTATCAGTGAATTCCTGGATCACTGATGCAATACCAAGTGATCTGCCTATACTATCCTTTGAATGATCAAGCCATCTCACCACCAGGATATTTTCCTTTCCTTTAACAGTGCTGGGGTTTTTGTTGCATTGTTTTGGGACTTTTGTTTATTTTTAGGTTTGGTTTGGTTGTTCGCAATTTTTAAAATGAAATTATTTCTTCTCCCTCACAGCTGTGGCAGAAAAGCTGATGCAGAACAGAAAGAAACAGTAGCTAGCTGATATTACACATTTGTATACATAAAGTATCGCAAACTATTTTTCAAAAGTAACAGTTGTAGATATGGAGTTGGAGCTCTGAGAAGGGAATGAGAAGACACAATTGAGTGAGAAAAAAAGAGGTAGTTGCCCCTAATGAAAACCAACCACTATTAAAATAATATGCATAAAAATCAGCTGATAATGACTTTACAGTTTTTGCCTATATCTTAGTATTGTCAAAAAAAGGTCAAATCGATAGCTTTCCACAGGAATTTCACTAAGAGAGGATTTTGACTGATACATCCTTACACCTTAACAGGTATAATGTTACATGTAATGTAACAACAAGGCAAGGAAGAGGAAGGCAGATAAAGCTCTGCCTTACAGACCAGAAGTTGGGCAAGAGGAAACTGCTGGTATTTTAGGAAAACTGTTTTCCTTCTCTTCCTTTTTAGAGATGGAAGTTCCAGTTTTAGCTCTTCTAAAGTAAACAGATTTACATACAGGTGACAACTGTTTTATTTTAGGAGTTAGTACTGCTCAAAGCAGCAGAAGTATTTGTAATACTGTCTTATGACTAAAATGCATTAAAAGACCATCAAACACACAAACAAAAACTTTTTATAAAAACAAAAATTCCTTCTTAGAAGTTTCATCTGATCTTGAGTTTAAGTGTCAGATCACCACCACCTGTCAGGAGACCAAGTACGTTTCTTTACTTCGGCATCTAAGTTTTGTTTCCGATCTCAAACTTACACAGCATGCACAGGATTGTCTTTCTTCTAGTCAGAAAACAGCCCAGCACCCACAGGGCTGCTTCATGGGAATCTAACAAGTGAATACAAGAAAGTGATCAAGAGGTTTAGCTTCCAAACACTTCAGTGACTGAGAGGGCAGGGAGGGGTGATAAGGGAACTTCCTAGTGGTCTTATTTAAAACAAGGGGGGGGGGTTGCTTATCTACATATCTATTATCAATGCAGCATCTGAACACAACAAGAAAATACTGATCAGTGTATCCTCACATGTTATTACTACTCTACAGATGCAACAAAGCAACTGAATATGCACAAAGGAAGAAAATCTAGGCAGAGCTGATCATCTGCTTGAATCTCAAGTGCCACAGGAAATAGTGCCAAGACTAAGCTCATCTTGCTGGCTGACCATCAATCCACCAATGCCAACAGAGTCTACTCCTCTGAAAAAAACCACAGGCTACATTTCCAGCCATGTTACACTCTTACTTTTAAAAAGAAACATAAGCATTCCCAAATGTTTCAGTTTTGGACTGATCATTATTCACACTCAGTAAGTCAATAATCAATTTACTGGAAGTCAGGTGTTTTTATCATCTGCAAAATATTGGCAGCTTTATCTGATACCAAATTCTTAAGCTCAACAGGAAATTGCACTGCACATGAACAGAAAGGGAGACCCAAATTTCCCACAAGGACTCAGACATATTGTGAGAGCAGGACACAAGACAACTACTTGGGTTACTATTTACCCACCTGAATATATACATCCAGTTCATCTGATCACTAAAATGATTATGAAATAATCCTATTCAAGCATATCAAGCCACTCCAGCTTGAATTTGACACAGCACTACAAAATATATGTAAGCCTAAAAACTGTCAGCAGAACAATCGGATCACAGGCATTCAGAATTGACCACAGTCTGACAGAGGAGGCAGAAAAATCAAGTAAGTGTCAATGTTGGTTTGCAGGTAAGAGGAAAATCTGATTTACACTATTCTGTTCAACACTAATGGAAACACACAGCAGCATAAAAGGTTATCAGATTTAACAAAACTCAGTGGTTAGACAGTATTTTTAGACATAAGTTTTACAATGAGATCCTTGCAGGTAAACTGAGGATTTACTAAGTTTGAATACTCCTTATGAGACTAATAGTTTGTATCAAATAATCCAGCTAAGGTGAATGCATGCAATACTGTGTACAAAAATGATCACCTGGATACAGTAAAGAGCAATACTGTCAAATTTACAGTATACAGATACAGACAAATAGATCTTCACCCTTTAAAAATATGTAATTTTGAACTGTTCAACATTTCCGCTAGAAAGCAGGTCTAAATAAGGCACGCTGACAAGAAAATAGGTTGAGGAAAAACCTCCTCAAAGAGCTAGCATATATAAATAATAATGACAGCTTACTGGCAGTTTCATATGAAAGGAATAAAATTTCACTTATCTTGCCATGGAAAAAAAGAAAAAATAAATCATACTGCAAGTAGGACACCAGATCATGCCAGATGTTTATGGGACTAACACTGCGTCACACAAATATTGGCTCAGATCCAAAGACACAATTAGGACACTGTGATCCTAGCAAGATACTCATCATAAACTTGAAACCAATTTACTGGAATTTATTACATACTGAACTTACAGCCGATGCTGGAGGTATTCTGAAATAACTAAAGTCTCTAAAAGCACACTGCATTATACTTAACATTTAGTACTTTGAAAGCACAGCACTGCATCCCAAGAAATAAATTATTTATGTTTAAGTAAAAAATTATATAACCTCAAACAGTTAAATCAGTACAGCTACCAAAAGCAGAAGACATAGTCTATAAATGGAAAAATAACTGCAAGTCTGATACTGTCCTTAAATTACCACATTTTAAAGAATGGCATCCCAAAATACACACCTTGCGGTGTTCTACAACCTACAGTATCCGAGCTGATTAAGCACTGACATCAGCAGAGAAGCTTCTGCTCTCTAAAAGCATTGTTCACCACTGCAAAGTGCAGACGAGAAACAATTATTTCATAATCCCGTTGTGAATACATCATTTTTCCTTTATCCATATAAAAAAACAATGTTGTAGTTTAACACACCTGCCAAAGCAAATTTTCACAGATAAAAATCCCATAAATCTTACTAGCACATTCATGATTTCAAGGACTATTAGGCAGAGATAATATACTTACAGGATTAATTCAGTTAACTTCAGGTATGTAAATATACTCCTTGTGTAAAAATAAGTGCTGCTTCTTTCACTCTGTCTTTTCCCACTGTGCGCACACACACACACACAGAAAAAAAGATTAATAAAAGCATAAAGAGAAAACTGATTCTGTTTTATTTCTCAATATCCATGAGGTTTCATTAAGGAGTTATCAAGCAAAAAGAATAAAAGTTTCCATGCCAGCAGCAGGCAACACAGGCACTCTCCATAGCCGAATTCAAAAGAAATGTCAGTGAGAGTGGCAGCAGCTACAGTCAATGCTGGAAGCTGATGCCTCTGCGGGAAGAGGATGCTGGGAGATTCTCCCAATCTGTGCTGCAGCCTAATTCTAATCCATCACTCCTAACTGCAAGGAGAAAATGGAGACATGAGGAACGCAAAGTGATTTATATTTAAAGACAAAAAGGGAGTCACCTTAGTGCTTCCTGAATATAAAAAAAAAGAAGCCACAACTGAAGTCAGACAGAAAAGCAAACTAATGAAACTGCAGTACATTAACGGAACTGCAGAAAAACTAGATCAAAGATATGAGAGTAGACAGAAAGCAGCACTGAAGCAAAATAACTAGCTGATGTTTAATTTTCTTTATTTGACAGTCCTCAAACATATTAGCATTTTTTTTAAAAATTACCCTTTGACATCTTTTCCCATAAAAATCCAAATTTTTAGCTGGAGTTCCATGACCAAAACAAATCACTAGCACAGAGAGGCTGCTAATAAAGAGTTCTCTTCATGAATATCAGCAGCAATAGGGCAAAGAAAGAGTCAGAAGCAAAACAGCTACAACAGTTTCATCCCCTTGGTCTAATCTCTCATGATGAGATATGATGAGACCTCAGCACACGGGAGCTAAGCAGCGGAAAATGAAACCATGTGTTCCACCACTACCTTAAAAAAAAAAATTCTTTAAAGCTGTACCACCTGGACTAATAGTACCGATTTCTAGGTATGTTTACAGTTATAAACTGAGATTTACTCAAAAAAAAGTCTCAGATAAATCCTTTAAAGCAAAATGCAGGAAACCAGAGGTTTTTATTTCATCTGTGTGCTAAGTAGTATCAGCAGTAATACTTCAAAGCAATTTATTTAAACAATTTACTTCTGAAAAAACATTCTCACTTGTAACACACTAGGAAGGAATTGCATAGTATTTTCTGAAACACCTGTGGAAACCAAGGGCTATGATCAGGTAAAAAAGATTTTGTAAACCTTTCAAAGAGATGTGATTGACAACTGTAATTTATGGACAACGGAACCTTTCAAATCAGGACATTTCTACCTTTTTCATAAACCTTGACCCAGCAGTGTTAAAGACCAAGGAGTTCAGACATATATATCCAGGTTCTCCACCACATCACTTGGAAGCTGTGCTTATGTGTATTGTCAGTTAAAATATTAACAGTATTAGGAGCAGGGAAAGTCAGAGTGCCAGGATTTCTGTCATTTTGACTGTACATGAAAGGCAGATGAGTTTCAGTCAAGGTTGCCCAGTCACATAAAAATCGACTCAATTCCCACACAAAACATACAATGTTCTGTTTTAAACACTGTGTAAGCTGCAGACAGTCCACACTTGATGGCTCAGAAACTACTTTCCAGAAAAAGCTGAGTGAGTCAGGAGCACACTTCCACAAAACCGACATAAGCAAGCTTTCTGTCTGCAAATATAAACCCATGCTTAAAAGTTTTTCCCTGGATTGTCTCAAAGAAAAATGAACTAATACACACTCACAACTCCTTCCACTCAGATTGCTTCCCAAAACACTGAGACAGCTTTTAAACATTAGGGAGTAGGAAGGGAAGGGGCAGACATGCCGTAACCAAATCAACAAAACAACACTATTAAAAACCAGATAAATTCTTTTCTGCTTGATAGCTCAAAATAAAGAATGAGGCAAATCTGGCTTTCAATCCTTTTGCCCTAAAACAATCCTACTTCTCAACATCTGAGCAAGTCATAGTCAGCTATTTCTTCTTTTTCTTCCTCAGTGAGTTAAAATTCATCTTTCCATTTTCTTATCTAAAGCACTTATGTCTTAACGGTTGTACCGTCAATCCAAAAGTTTACATCACTTTCGAAGTCTCGTATTCAGAGAAGGCAATTCTCGAGCTGCACAACTACAAATGGTGTCATGTAGCCTTTACTGAAGCACAGAATAAACATTACTTTCCTGAAAGATGTTTAAAGAAAGAAAACACAGATGTGATCATGCATTCCTGCATAATCTCAAGATTCCAACACGATAATTAATTAAATTCCAGAAGTCTCCACAAATCCCCACCCCACAATATTATGTGAGTTTAACACCACGTTGTTAATTCATTTGTAATGAAAGAGCAAGTCATAGAGCAGCAAGTAAATATTTAGGCTAAATTAAGACATTTCTTTTGGTGAAGATGGGATAACAGAAAAACAGGTTGTGGTATCTTTCCATGCACCAGTCTTTCAGCAGGGCTTGCAAGAGAGTAACAGGGTGTGGAGGACATGCAGGGTTTTGGGTATTTCTGTGTACAAAGTTCCTGAGATGGTTTGTTTGGCTTTGGGTTTTTAGCTACCTCCTCTCCTGTTTTATCCCCTCCTTGCTTTCTGAGGAGCTATGGACACAAGTGGAATTGCACATTTCATAGTCAGCTGAAGATACCAATATAAAAATTAGCACCATGTGCCCTGAAGTCTTCTACTCAAAATACAAATGCAGAAATCTCACATCACAGGCAACACATGTAGTTGCAATAAGTATATGTTAGAAATGGCATAATTACTGCCCAATCAAAACTCTCAAGGCTAAATTTAGAATCTTAGAACTCTTTGGGGTGGAGAAAGATTGGAGAGATAAGACCACTGTATCACTACTGCTGTTCCAAATTCTGAGACTGACAATATAAAGCAGGTACTGTGTCATATTTTTATATTTATGTAGCTATGAAAATATTATCTGCTAGATACAAAAGCTGCCTTTACCGGACATTTTTTCCATTGACCTTTGGGGTCAAATGTAACAAAATAAAATTGTGATCATTTAAATTGTCACAGCTGCTTCCCACCATCTTAAGGCAGTATCAGAATGTGAGTTTAAATTTATGAAGACAAGAAGTGTTCCTAAAAGTTGCTGGCTCCTTGAATTAAAATTTGAATTTAGAGCCATTTCCTCCACTGTCCAATTTCATTCATTGACAAAACACTTACATGTGCAGGTATAACTGAAATCTTAACTACACTTCTGAGATTACAAGGATAACCTGCTCTAACTTCCTTAAACACTTCTGGCCCTTAATCTACCACCCCAGTAATACCACACAGAGCTGATTTGCTAGGATCAAGGATTAATAGTATCCAGCTTCGGGAAGGCAAAGAAAATGCAAAAGAGAATCAATGAAGTATGCCTCTTTTTTGCTGAAACTCATAGAGACAGAAAATCCCAAGAGTTCCATCACTGATCAAAAATCATCTGTCTGCTTTGCTTACAGAATGCTAGCTTCTGCTTTTTCAGTATTCCATGTTTTAAATGTGTTTAAATGAGATCTCACTATCTTTTCACTGATGCTGTAACTCAGGGTCTGGTGTCAGAAATTTCTATATAAAGAGCACAACATGAAGGCTTCCTCCGCATATGAACTGCTTGCAGCAGTCAGGCAGACTACTGTGTTTCTTCCCAAAGACAACTACAAAGCATCTTCTATAAACACACCCACACAGCTACCATAATACAGTTACTCTAAATGCTGCTATTCATTTACATAAACCTCTGATATTCGAGTAGTAAATAAAGGCACCATCTTTGCCTTTACCTCAAAGAGAAAGACTGCACGGCAATCTAAGGAACATTGCATGGAAAAACATAACAATTTGATTGCAACTTATTCCTGTAACGTACAGATGACATTTTAAGGAACAGTAAGGAAAATGAGATGGAAGAAATCCCAACAGAATTAATATTTCATAAAAGTTCTAAACAAATTGAGAACTTCAGAGGATAAAATACAAACAGAAATCAAAATAGGAGTGCCAAGGTCAGTACACGTCAAGTATAATACAGTGATGGTTAAAAACTGTCAAGAACTCAAACCACTTTTAATCTAGTTGTAAAGCCAAAGACAAGATAATTTATGAAATTATACTCTGGCAACAGAAAATATGAATATCTGCATTCTACAAACAGATTTTCTGATTAATTTGAGGAAAAATTAAGGTAGCACAAACACAGTGAAAAAATTCATAGAAGTTGAGAATTACCTTGTTCAGTAAGACTAAAATTAGAGTTTGTAGTTTTTCCACAGTAAGATTTAGGTATTGATGAGGCATTCTTACCAATAATTAAATTAAAAGAGTAAATCACACACAAATCTATTCCATCCATGTATGTTTTTGAGCCTACAGATGCTTAGCAGGCATTAGGTAACCTTGTGAAACATAATCACCCAAAACCTGGAAGTAAGCAGTAAGTGAAAAAACACCTGGTAAAAAGCAGCCTACCACCACAAAACTTCTTGGCAGAGGCTTGTATTTCCACAGCAGAAGTAACAGTTTGTCTCCAGTAACTCGGTTCCTTTTACAACAGAATATGACAATCAAACTAGTTCTGAGTTGACACAAACAGGTAACGGTGAATTGACTTTCACATATATCCAACTTATTCTCTCTGGAAGGTTGAAGATGCTGTATCAGGAGTCATTATCAAACCAGTACTTTGAAAACTTAGTTACTTTTCTTGGCAGAGAAGATACGAGATTAAATGCTAGTGCTTTAAGTAAAACTGCAGACTGACCTACTCTAATAGCCTTTATTCAGCTTCAGCACCAGAGAACTAAATTTACGGTAAAGAACTCTATTTAAAGGTTCCTTCATGTTTCTACAAAGCAAGTATTTTGAGATCATTACAAAAACTGTTCTGGAGTTGCTGTGTATATCCTACAGTAGCTACCATAAGATGACAAAAGAGTCCAGACTGAGAATCTAATACATTTAAACCACTGGAGCAAACACTGATTTCCTCCCGGGCCTGTCCTCAGATACAACAGCCAGTAACAGAGATTTAGTGAAGGATTTTACCCTATTAAGAACACTCATTACCCTTTCAACATCTAACCTGTACAATCTGGTATCTGTAGATAAGTAACAATATTTAAAGAATAAAGCCAGCTAAAGTCAAGTTGGATTAGCAAAACTGTTTGCTAGCATCTACTGGTGCAAAATACAGAGCAGTGTTACTCTACACGTATTTTACACAAAGAATTGCAGAGTGGTGTATGAAATACTATGATGATCTGGTTGTCAAACATTATTTCCCAATTCTATAAACCAACATGATAATCTGACAGAAACTGATCCAAAACTGATCTCAAAAGTATCAGTCTGTGTTGACACAACTCCCTATAAAAAAGGTCCATTTTACTTAAATTCAATTGGATATAACTAATTGCAATAAACCACTTAAATGCCAGGCATATCATCACAGAGCTATAACAATGCACCCTTCTTATCCAAAATAAATGAATGAAACACTGACACAGAAAAATGTTAGAAGTGAATGTTATCAACATCAGAATCAAAAAAATAGATATAGCTTTCCAGAAGCTTAAACCTCTAGCCATTCATTGTTTCAATATACAAATGCTCCTAATTTTTTACCGATTTTACCATATTATTAATAGAAAAAACCACCATTAATCCCAGATAGAGAAAGGTCAGGAATAACCAGTATGGCATTAGATTTAGGGAAGACTTTTCCTCAGGCAAACTACTAGCATCATCTGAAAACTACAATCAAAGCATTTTGAGAAAGGTAAGACTGAAGACTTCCAGAAAACATTCCAAGACTTTTTTCAGTTCCTTAGGCATAATTTTTTTAAATAGCTGTACCTTCTAAAGAATTTAAGAAAGAAGAGTCTAATCCAATGAAGAATCCTGCCCAGATACAGAAGAATATACACATTCACTATAATAAACTAATGACGTTAAGTAACAACAGAATTTTTTGTCCCATTAATATTCTCTCCATCATCCTGCATTGACTCTTCTACATAATGATTATTACAGGTGGAAGCAATACAAGCCAGAATAAACACTAGCCTAACTTCTAACTTCTACTATAAAAAGTTTCTCTGTAAGACAGCTGTGAACACAGAAGGGACACTCAGGAAGAAGAAATCAAAGCTCTGCATGCCAAAAACAAACAACCATACCCAGCTTAGACATCAATAAAAAACAACAAAACCATTTTCTCATAGAAGGAATGAGTACTGGATAAATATTCTCATAAAGTAAGTATTTCAAAGTCACTCTCTTCCCTCTCCCAAGGGAAACAGGGACCAAAGAGAGAAATTACCTGATCACACAGCAATTGCTAGGCAGTCAAAGGAAGAAAAAGCAAGAAATTAACATGAAGAATTCTCAACATGAACATACCTCATGGACATCAAGAACATATCCTTAGGTTCTTATTTCCTTCTGATTGTCAGGAAACAATGTTTAATTTTTCTCAGTTCTACATGGAGTTCAGACCTTACTAAGTAAGATACAAATAGAGGGTCTGGCCAATCTGTAAAATATGATTTGCCAAGGCCATGGAAGTTTTGGTAACTAAGTTCAGTCCAAAGCTACTGCAGGGTCTAGAAGTGTTTTAGCGATCACCAGAAGTACCCTTCTCATGTGCTTCATGGCACAAAAATGCAATAAAATCCTAGAGAAAAACTAAAACCATTTACGAATAGCATAATGTGTTTTCATCACAGTTTAAGAAAGGTGTTGCTTCAGCATGGAATCTAATGCCAGAGAAGTGACAGTATCTCACTTCATTAGGCAAAAACATCTGTGCAGCAGCACATTAGGAGATATAGCAATTTCCATTTGAAAATCTTGCTTAGATGGTCTTGCATAATGTGTGATTTAAAGTTTTCCCTGTAATGTTAAGCAACTATTTTTTCACCACACAAAAATGGCTAGAGCTGTATGTATGTAACTAAATTACTACATTTCCTAGTTTTAGCTCTTTACATTTGTTGACAAATACTTCATCATGCATACCAATCTAATTATAGTTCAGTTTTCCAACTCTTGAGGACCTTAACTTCTCTGAAAAATGTGAATGTAGTCAGTGCGTATAAAATTATGTTTCCCTGGAATGGTGTGCACGCTGTATTCCATTTCTGAACAAAGAGTTTAAATAAATAGAGACACATTTAAAAACATTCTACTTACACAGGGATGTTTTCATAGGCATCTTCAAAGCTTTCCTAAAAAAAAAAAAAAAAAGGTTTCAATCTAATGTGTATGTCTTTTGTAAAACAGCAGAAATTTACCATTACCAGATAGCACTTAACTCTGCAACATACAGTAATAATAAGAATATTCACAGTCTACTGACTTTTTGTTAAGCTTTCAACGCAAATCATTACAGAAAGATTTCCTATGGGCCTACTACATCAGACTGTAGTTAAATTAAACCAAAGATCTTTTCCATTTTAGACTCCCGAACTTCCACCATGTAAATCACAGAAAGCCATACAGACTTATGCCTCAAGAGTTTTTGCAGCACATCCGATGTATTCAGGATGCACTAGCTGAACAGTGTATCTACACATAAAACAAAATGTTCTGTGCATATAACTGATAACCAGGTTGGTCAGAGCATATAGAGTAGGTACAGAACGTATGACAGAGAGCATGCTCATATGGCCAGCTCATGCATTAAAAGCAGTTTTGTGAACAGCTTAGTCCAGACATCTAGAAGTTGTTTCTCTTCGCCAAGATTCAAAACTTTTCCAACCTAGGTTCAAATTTCAAATTAAAATAAAGGAAGAAATACACAAATGTAAAAATGAGCAGAATGGCTCAGCTCAAAGATCATCTGTTTCTGTATCCAGTTTCCAAAACTGGTCTGTAGAAGTGTGTAGCAAAGACAAATGGGCAAACAGCTCCCTCACATATCCCTCTCGACTGCATACTTTCCAGCCTTTGGCAACTCTGGGAATTCCAGACCTAAATACAGTTTGGCCATCTGGTGATTTTCAGTAGATCTCTGTTCCAAATACCAGTCCAATTTCCTCAATTCCATGTAGATTTTGTTTTATTCATGAGTTATAAATTTGTAAGGAATTTCATGAGTCTGACATCCATTTTGTGCAAAATACTGATTTCCACTTGAACTTGGCTCTTCCTACCTTTGTTTAACAATCCTAGCTTTGTATATTCAAAAACAGTAAAGAATCAGTTTGTACATCCTCTTTCCTTGACACAATTTTGAAAGCCTTTGTTGTATCATCCAACTCATTTCATTTTCAAGCTAAAGACTGCTACTGTACTCAGTCACTCTTCAAACAGAATCTATTTCCTTCTTTTAACTGTTTTACCATAAGAAAAACTGGAAGCATGATGGAACAGATTTTTAACATATCCCAGGAAGATACCAGGAGGAGACTGACCCCCACCTCACTACAGCCTCTTTTCAGTTAGTTGTAGAAAATCATAAGATCTCTCCCGAATCTTCTGTTCTCCAGGCTAAACACATCCTGCTCCCTCAGTCCCTCCTCACAGAATTTGTGTTCCAGACACTTCACCAGTTCCACTGCCCTTCTCTGGACATGCTACAGCACGTCGGTGTCTTTCTAGGAATGAGGGGCCTAAACCAGAACACAGTATTTCAAGTGTGGCCTCACCAGTGCCAAGTACAGGGGGAACTTAAAAAGAACTTAGAAAAAGTAAAATGATCCTCTGGATCTGAGGCGAATTGAATGGAGTTACAAAAAGCTGAATAGAAACCAACAGGAACATCCTGAACAGAAATGCTATTACCCATGTCTCACCCCAGATACTGATAGAAGTCACCAGTCTTCTAATGAACTCCTTCTCTGAAGACTGGTTGCCTCCTTGAACCACTTCCAGAGACAAGAGGAGAAATTCAGCAGAATAAACAAACAAAATACACTTCAAGGTTTTTGAGCACACTTCCATTTCTCCTAAGAGAACAAACTTGATAAGCATAAGTCAAGGTACTTTTAACTATCGGGAACTTAATAAAGCACAGCAATGACCAGAAGTTCACATGCAAAAATACCTGTGATGTGAACCTCTTGTGGACTCTTTCAAACTTTAATACAAGAGCAGCACCTATGTTCAAGAAGAAATTGAGAAAGAATTTGCCTTCTGTCTAGGTAAATGCCTCCTTTACCTGATGGCTTCTGAATTTTGATCCCTGTCATTTACACTGGTCAAATGCCTGTCTAAACAATTAGCAGGATGAAGTACAACCTTGGTATTTTTCTTCAAACACCAAGGCATAGGGAATAGTCACAGTCTTTCACAAGATTCCTCAAGGGAGCTAAAAAACATCACTGAAGGTGTCTTCTGTGCTAAAAAAAACACCCAAAAAACTAAAAACAACAACAACAACAAAAACCCCATAAACAATCCACAGGTTTTTTTTCTGACATTTCCCATGTGTTTCCATTCCCACTGCATGCCAAAGGGGTATTAGAAAGTATTCAAGTTGGTATCTTGATCCCATTTCCACTGACTCACACGCGTTTGCAGTTGACTCTACAGACTCTCAGAGACTCCCCATGTACAGAAAAGCTGGAAGCACTAGAAGAGAAGAATAGCCATTTTCTACTCCATTCCATGCCCATTACAACAAAAAAGTTACATCATCCTAGGGTGCAAAGAAAAGGACTGCAACTGAGCTACCTAGAACAACTACTCCCAGATTAAGTTCTAGGACTGATCATATTCCTACTAAGATATAAAAGGTTTTAAAAAGTACTCAAAACATATTCACTTTTTTCCCAGTAGTCTGTTAAAATCTACTTGTAAATTAAGTCTGTTCAAGAAAAAAAATTGAGTGAAGTGCTACATAAAATACAAAACACCTTAAAGACCTCAAGTTGTATTTAATACAGAAATGTGTGTAGTTACGCACATATGTCAATATAAAAAATAAAATCAAGTGATTTATGAAGTTAGTCTATTCTTCAGAAGAAGCCCAAAACCACGGACAGACACATTCTTGTGCATTCAATTAAAGCCTAGTAAAGTTCCCATTTTCAAGTGCTCCTTCCCACACTCCCAGCTGACACAGGTGAAATGCCACAACAGTTTCCAGAGGTGCTTGTTCATTTTGGCCTACACCAAAGCAGACTACTTAATTTAAGGGAAACATTTTTACTTAGCACCAATGACAGGCACTGACCATGACAAGTTCCTTCAAGACTGAATGTGACCTCCACATTTTAGCACAGTTAGCATAGGAACATCATTTTCATTATTTACATGGCTGGAGAGACTGAGGGAGATGCAGTCCTTCATTTGTTTCCTTCACCTGATCTCGGTCTGTTCTGCAGCAGGTTCCAAAGGTCCTGCTCCAGTATGTCCTTGTTATAAAGGTGTCCTGTCCACAGGACATGCACATAGCAGAAATATTTAGAAAATATCAACTGTAGTTAAATCCACAGAAAGGACAACAAAGCCTTTTTTCAGACATTCTATCCAGAAAAAGAAATAAATTAACATGTAAGTAGGTACCAAGAGAAACAGTGTAACAACTATCTCTCTTAGTACAGTGCTGGCTAATGCTGCAATTCACATATTTTTATCGCACTTTTTCCAGAGTACACGTCACTACTAGAATTTAAAACATATAAGAAAAACTGCCACTAGATGGCATGACAAAAACTGACTCAAGACTTTTCCACAGATTTCAGAAAATCATTAGCACAAGATTTAACAAAATAAAGCTGTCTCAAAATTATGTTTCTTGAATCCTGCAATCTTTTTTTTTTTGGTTGATATCTGCACTATTTCTTTAGTCTTCATGGTGCAACCATGGTGCAACCTTTTCAAGATGTAAGCAGGCTTGCAAATAAATTTACATAACTTAGGGATACGAATGTTTTGCAAAGCAAAGAAAGTCAAAGTCAGACAGAAACACAGTACTAATGCAGAAAAATTGAAGAGAGTTCCTGTACTCTAGCAATTACAGCAGAAACCATTCACAGCAGACAATTCACTCCTCAGACCTCTTAAAAGCAGCGTATAAGGGAGACCCTTCAACTAACAGAGGACATTTATCAGTGTCTACACTTTTGTTCTAATGCACTGGTAGAAGGAAGAAACTACTGCTTGCCTTGCTTAATACAGAAAGCCTAGTATCAAATGTGAACTCTACTTTCTTCCACATTCATCGTAAATTATTTAACCCTAAGCAAATTTCAGACTATATCCTGTGACTTCTAAATTGTTATTTAAAGTTCACTAACTGTTTTGTCAGGTTAAGTGTTTAAACACTAATCTTTTTGAAGTGCGGTAGGCCAACTTGATCAATCTAAACTATTCCTTTAAAATCCAGACTTATGACAAGATATGACTACCACGTATGGTATGAAGCATCTAGATTCCTCCCACTGATAACAATATAACTTCAGAAAACTAAGTCTAATAGTATCTAGATACACCAGTCACAATTTGGAGTCCATACCGATTGGGCAAAGGAAAAAAAGCTCCACCAAAAGCACTACCTCAAAAATATAAACACAACATGAATAAGTGTCTATATTAATTCAAAAGACAAATGGGACCACACAAAATAATCATGGAAAAATACTACCCAGAATTTAATACTATTGCTATACCAAATTACCTGTTCAGTCACAGCTTTATTTTGTCAGTATCACATAAAGAACAGTTTTAAGACAACTTGAAAAACCAGTAAGACTTAAGAGTAACACCCTCCTTGGAAAGCCCACATATTAAGACATTGCAAAGCATGGGAATCTGTGAAGACAGTTATGTATTTTGCAAGCACATGCACTTCAAAATGCTTTTGTTAAAATTTCTAATCAAGTATGGGTACATCTAATTACTTTTTTACTCTTTTGTCTTCTGTAATTCAGCCCCAAAACACTCTTCTCAAAAAAAAAAAAAAAAAAAAAATCAATGCGAGGTGAAGAAGATGCGCAGCAAACCCAGTCTCTGATCTCAGGTATGCTGCCCTGTCTACTCAGTACCCACAGCTGCCCATGGGAAGCTCAGTTACCAGTTTGGAAGTCAGAGACTGGATTCTACATAAAGAGAAAAAGGCTTCACTGAAAGATCTAAAATTTCTCAGCCCAAGAGAAAGGATAACACACCTCTCACTGAGTTCACATTAAAATTATCATTCTGTATAGGTATTCATCTCACAGGACTTAAGGGGGTTTAAATAAAACTTAGCTGACAACCTCAGAAGCAGCTTTCTAAAATCAGGGGAGAGACATCCTATTGTCCTGGCAAGAGTTGGCAAACTCAGCCAAAACAGCCATAGTATACACATTGCATGTGGAAGTATGGATTAAACCTGTTTTCCCTTGGTAATACTGAACACAGGAAAAACATGTGAATATGGGAAGAGAATGGGTGAGGTATAAGAAGAAACTGACCTACAATGCCTATAATATGAACTGAGACTACAGAAGAAAGACCTTCCATATGGTCTTCATTTCAATAAGGAAACCAGTTTACAGACAGCTTCTCTAAGCCAGCAGTAACCACATAGTTTTATTACCAAATGGAACAGAATAAAAATATATACATAGTGAACAAAATCAAAGTAAATACACTATTTTTCCCCCTTTTCTGTTATGAAACTTTGTGAATAGTTGTTTCTCCTTAGCCTTAGCCAGGACAACATTAAAAATTAATCAAAGAAACTGGTGGCTAAAAATTTTACATTCCAGGCCTACAGGAGTGACAACTTAAAATCACTGCACATTTAAAACTTACCAAAGATTATAGCAATATGCAAGCTCCTAAGAATATTACTCAAGTATACCAAACAACAGCATGGTATCTCTACCCTCAGTTGACTTGACTGAACTGAAAACTGCTAACAGAGGCTGGAAAATAAGAACAAAGAGCATCTAAACGTTTATTGTAAAAAAAAATCCCAAACATAAGAAGTAAAACATCACTTCAATGTTGTCTTGACAGAGAAAAGAAAAGATATCCCCAACTCTTCATCTCTGTCACCTACGCAAGCTTTATTTGACACTTTGACACCCGATCCTGGTATAAACAATTAATAGCTTAGGAACAGAAACACATGAAAAACACTCGGCTAAAAGGGGAAGGAGATGATGAAGCTCTTACAAAACAGGAAAATTATTTCCCCTTGCCAGAGACAGAAATAGCCTTCAGGCAGCAAAAACGGAATGGAAATGCACAAGTTCTGTTCTACATGGTACAACCAATTTTCATGAAAAGTAAAAAGTGAAATTCATTTCTCTAAAAGAAAGGCACATATTTTGTGCTAAGATATTATTTCAAACTTATTGGTTTTAACTATAAACATAACTCATCTGCCTTTTAAAAATTTTTCTCAAGATTATTTGTTTAAAGTAGCAGTGTTTTTCCAGAGAGCTGACTGGACAGACTGGTAGCTGTTTTGGAGCAGCTGTGTTTTGCTAGATGTTTTCCACTGCAGATGAAGAACTTCAGCAGTCAGAAGGCAAAGATCAAGCTTGGTAATTCAGACTTACTCATCCAATTTCACCTAAATAGAACATGACACATTCAAGACATTTACTAATTCAGGTGACTTGGTTGGGGGTCATGCTTTAACAAAAAAAACCACACTAAAACAAACCCACAAAAAGAAAACAAACAAGACACCAAATACCATAACTCCAAAAACATACCCACACACCAAGAAGAAACTAGGAATTGGTAAGGTAAAACCCACTTTTGCCAAAAGTTAGCTTAACTAAAGAGCTGTTGAACAATGAGAAGTTCAAAAAAACTTCAGTGTCATTTAGCTCAAAAATTAGACATCAGTAACCACAAGAACAAAGGTTTCTCCATTACAGTATGGAAAGCAGTGGCCTTTCAATGCAGCTGGTCACCCAGAAATTCCCAGAAGATACAGGAAAATTGAGTCTTAAAAAAAAAAGCTACCCTCCATTTTTTACAGAGAACAGATATTTGCAATGAAAACAACTGCTGTAATTAAGTGCAGCTAATCAACATGTTTTAAAAAGCAGACAATTCCTACTCTGTCTTCAGCTGCGTGCAAGCCAGACAATTCTTAAATGGCCCTACTACATAAACCAGGGCAGAACTGAGAACAAACCTCAGCCAAAGGAACTGCAGTCAGCAACGTCAGACATCAGTCAGACTGGTTGCCTACCAGAGGCAACCACAAGATGAAGGTTTTCCTCAACCTACTTATAAAGATGGGGCACAAGGCAGTCACACTTTAGTAAACTGACATCAGTCTCACTCTGAACGACTGGATGAGCTTCTACTGCTTTAAATGACCCCTCTTCCTCATGAGTGAAAAGTAGAAATCAGTAGATTCAGTTACACACTCATCAAGTAGAGCATCATGACTACTTTACTTTAATTGACATACAAAGGCTGCTGTCAACAGTTATTCATGTTCAGATTCATATCCAACACACTGCACATAAAAGCAAGAGTACAGTTTCAGTTAAAGCTGGCTAAACACCAAGCCAGCTTTTCTTACTGTTTATGCTGGCACCTTCTTGCTATTTGACCTGCAGTTGTTTTTGCACAAAAAGCACTTCTAAGAGGCAGAAGAATAGGGTAGTAGCAAAGAATTTCACCGCTGCAATAGAGCTTTGATCTTCCTAGCTGATTACCTTTCCTGTCCATCTCACACACACCCTCCTTGGACATCCCCAAGACCATGTATTTTCTATTTGTCTGAAAGTTGTACCAGGAAAAAACCAAACCAAAATGCAACAGAACAAACAAACTACACACTCAACCAGGAGTTCAACATCCAGTATAACTGCAGCAAAGTATATTCCTCATCAAAAATCTTTACAAATACTGAATGTGTCTCTATTCTTGGTCAGCTTCATTAGACAAAACTAATGACCAAGCAATTCTAAACTGAAAGGCAAATACAAACAGACACTTCTTGTCTTAATAAATCTTCCTTTTTATATTGTAAGAAGAGAGATTTGAGAAGAATGTGAAGGCAACTAAAGAGCCTGAGGAGTTGGAGGGAATACATAAGCATTCTTCTCAAAACTGGTGCTACACCAGGGAAAACACTAAGTTTGTCCTCCCTAGCCATAAGAAGTATTATTGAATCAAAGTAATTCTTGCAGCAGACAAGCCTCTGGGTATTGCAAGAACTTTGTGTCAAGTTCATTATTTTTTGTAAAAACTTGACTATCATCACTCAGTTATTTCATAGAAATTGCATAAAAACACAATCAAAAAGAATTTTAGGGTGCTATTTATTATGTCTATAAAGTTGACAAGATCTTTGCTACATCTTTCTAGTCCTAATTCTTCCAACACCACAGCCAGTAAGTACTGGGTACATCTGTATTTTACAGTACACTGGACACAAACATGGATGAGACACCACTGTTGAAAGACAAAACTGGCAAAGACTTTCCTACTTGCAGTCACACAGCTTAACAATAAACCTTTAGCAAATTTCTATCAGTTTCCAAATAAGACTATTCTGTTAATCTTTTTCATTCAGTAAAGGAGGTAAAGACACAATAAAGATTTCAGAGACACAAACAGAGGGTATTTTCAGACACTAACTGAAGGTAGAGCAACAGAAACAGAACAAGTGCTTACTCTCTTAACTTGCTTGTATGCAGCCAAGGCATGACCAACCTGAAAGTAACTAGCCACACTGCAACACAAACCAAAAAGCTTCATCTTACCAATTCTGTCAAGGTTAGCATTTCACAGCCAGTGACTTCAAAAAACTGGTTATCTCTCATCAGGTTTAACCTTCCATGACTGGGTAATCTTCACAGAAACTTTAGCTCGGTCTTGTCAAAGGAACACTACACAGTCTGCTGCTAACAAAATGTTATCACTTCAAGAGACAGGATAGTAGTGCAGAAGAAGCCAAGATACTTTTTGCCCACATAACCTACCAAATAAAATAAAAGTTATGCGAAGAGGAAAGAAAAATATAGTTGGAAGATCCATTTAACAATCACCAGAGAACACAGCTCTTTTTGGAGCTGGAGTATCATGCTTCTTCCTGTTTCACAAGGGTACGTCTATTTAGCAGTTTCATCTAACCTTCCGACCTTCATTCCCATACTTCAGTGTTCGTGATGCAACTGATGAGGCAGAACCTGACAGTTTTTATTTACACAGACCTCACACATATAAGGATGGATAAAACACAAAGACACAAAGTCAAGCTGCAATTACAAATTTAGAGACAGTCTTGAATCAACACAAGAAATAGACACAGTGGAGTCCACTTTCCAGTAAAGGAAAAGGGTAAAATACAGATAGCTAAGAAGAGCTACATTGTGTTGCCCTGAACTTTACTAAGCAATTTCATAAAAAAAGATTTTTGATGCTTACTGCTTCCATACATATTTCAGGCAACCCGGAAAACCGCTAATTATGGTTCACCATGCACTTAATACAGACTTATCTAGACAAAAGCAAATTACAGCTCCCCCAGAGGGATATTTTGACAGTGTTCCAGAATGCCTACCAATTACAATGTAATCAACAACCCTAAAATAAGTCTCATTAAAGACGAACTACCTTGCAACTCCTGACATGAATACTTTCCAGAGATGACCCCAGGCTGGGGGGCGAACGTATTCTGTTCACCTCATATTAAAAATGATTCAGTGCCAGCTTTGCCTATAACTAACAAAAGAAGATGAAAGGAACATTAAAATGAGCATCTTGGGTCTTAACCTTCCCCTGTCTTCCTCAGATTAAATATCCTCTTGACTATACAGCCGGTTATTTATTCATAAAGGATGCAACAGCAGTTACTGCTCATTTAACACCAAAAAGTTCTATTTTATAGTGAAAGGCAATTTAAGTGACTTTTCTTAACTGGTTCATTTCCTTTGAAAGGTCTTGCTGCACTAATAGTAATTCCAACAACCCTATTTTTGATGAAGTTGTTCTCACTTCAGAACTTCAAAGGCTCTATGGATATTTTCTCATCCATCAGCAGTACTAACTGCAATAACAGAAGAGACCTTTAGAACTCAACAGTATCTAGAGTTAAAAGCGGCTGTAATATAGGATTAAAGCAATTACTTTTGTCCAGAGTACAGTTTGTCCCCCCTGTGCAAGATCAGCTTTCATCTCTTCTGGAAACAACTTTATTTACTTGAATTAACAGAAAAGCATTGCCTGAAGATTGCGGCAACTTAACGTCATTACTGGTATAGAATTAACTAATTATTAACTGATTTATACATGTGTTCTAGAGAGTTCATCCTTTCCACCAAAAAAAAAAGCCAGACAAACACCTAACACAGAAATAAAATGTCATATTCAGACCAAGTGTCACATTAAATTACAGTAAGCAGTCACATCTTTATTTAACCAGCCTGTAAGCTAAAGTGTTAGTTCTTCCTAGGCTACTTAGAGGCAAACACAAAGAGAACATATTCTCATTTGAAGTTATGATAACTTTACCAAGAAAAAAAAACCAGAAAAGCCCTACAAGTAACAAAAAATTTCATTAACATAAAGTAATAGTTAACCTGTTAAAGTCCGCCTTAAGTTTTGCTAATATGTCAAGTGTCCATAGGAGTCTATAGCTTTTCTTCTTCAGTCAAAACTCCCCCAACTTCTTCATCCAGTCCATACCCAAGCAGAGCATGGTATTTCTTCAGGCATTGGAGAACACCTGCAGGATCCAGAAGAGAGGCACCAAACAGACTACACACGTGCACTGAAAGCAGCATGTGTTTCCCATATTTAAGTTGTAACATTTACTTACATATTGAACCTTGCCAGACAGGTGTAGTTCCACCCCACAATACGCACACTCCCCACATAGCTTACTGATGTCATGGGGGATGTACCGCCTTTTAAAGTTCTAGCTGGCATGTAATAACAAGGACAGGATAAATGAACAGTTGTTGCTAGATTTGTCACTCTTCTGCCCAAAGGGTTACTTTACCACAAATATAACTTTACAGTATGTCAGTGCCTCTAGGCAACTGTTCAGGCACACACACTCCCTCCTCCTCTTCCTCCTCCTGTGTACTCACAGGCAATCAGAGCATGGGTTCCTGTATAGCAAGCCCACACTGCAGCCAGTGTCTCTGGTGAATTGACTGTCATGACTCACACTGTGCCAAAGAAAATCCCACATGACAACACGATGGTCCAGTCTAAAACACTGAACCTCCCACTGCATGCTTCTTCCTTCCGTGAGCACCCAGAGGAACAAAACAGAAAAGCCAGAGACGTTACATGAGGCACAGAGAACTTCTTTTAATTATGGAAAGAGAACTAGCAGACAGACAATTATTCCAGGCTGACAGGAAACTATTTATGTCATAGCTGATCTCTGCCTGTTGCTAGCATCCTTATCCATTTTCTGTATAGCCCACAGTCGTCATATACTAGAAAGTTTTTACCAATTTGTGGAAGCTGTTGCAAAATTTTTTGAAATCTCACATGACTTAACTACTTCTTCAAACAGTGCAAACACTTACCAAAGGATGAGTAATTTTTAATGCTAGAAAGATACCATTTAGGCCAATTTCTGCAACTATTAAACTCTAAGTTCAGTAGCTACCAGACCTCATCTACAGAAAGTCCTGTGATAAGGTGTGATCTACAAAGATACAAACCATAAAACTAACACAGATTTTACCTTCCCAGCATATAACTGCTTTATTTCCCCTACAGCAAAGACCAGACCTAAAACAAAGACAAAAGACCAGACACAAAACTTTCATTCAAGGACGAGAGGAGCATGTTTCAGAGACAACTGCAAATGCAGGCTCTGTATCCTTAGTTGCCATCCAGAGATGTAACCTCAGCTTTCCCTTCTTGCACTCCACCTGTCCTCCTAACACCAGACGACTTCCACAAACACCAAACACAAAGCAACAAACACCAAGAAAGTTATGTGGGTTTAAGAAATAAAAAGAAACCATCAAAACTAAGCCAAAATATTAACCACACACACACACAGAGAAACACGGACAGGAATTCAAGGCAACTGTACAAACTCCATTGGCCAAGACAAACTGCTTTTTGTAGAAAAACTAGCTAACACAGGACCACAAACTACATCCCATGGTTGCAACTCAAGCTATTCAGAGAATGCACAGAAGCCACTTTTACTACCCAATCTCTAGTCCTTGTTCCCACAATTTCTTTTTTTAACTACTCCTTCAGTTGTGCCCATGCACAACCCCCTGTGATGACACACCTGTAAGCTGAACATCCCGAATGATTCAGCACAAAACCCCCAAAGCGAAGCACCATGGACACAGTAACTACTTTCCTAATTTCCTTAGAGACATGAACATCCTCGTCCTCACTCACACATATTACTATCTAAAACTATAAGCACACTTTTTCACTGCTTCAGTGTACAAACTCACAACAAGCACTAATTCAAAAAGCAGTTAGGAGGAATCTCTCACAGTGGAACTCTGAACAGCAGAAGAGAATAAATACAGAGCATGATTTCCACAAAGACTCTCCTACCTGAGACCTGATTTATGACACGGATGTGACTTCGTAACTGTTTCCAGCTCACAAAAAAAGAATAAAGCTGGGAAAACCTGTATTTAGTTTGCACTTCTACTCCAAACTTACGACTTAATGAATTCAGCAGTTAAAAATCCCACTGTTCAAATAAGCAAAATGGATTTCTAAACAGCCTACCATAATTATTTTATTTTTAACTTGGACCTTAAGACTTCTTTGGTGTCACTTGCTGAGAATTATGTTCACTCTGAAGCTTAACTATACAACTTCAGCCATCCTTTCAACTCAGCATGACTTGAAGTTACTTAGTTCACATTTAGCAGAAGACACAGCACTTTGGCAAAGCACCAAACCAAGCATGCCATCCTCTAGAAGTGAATGACCATGAGCTACCCCGTATTTTCCAGAGCTATAACCTTTAATCCAAATTACAGTAACAGACAGACACTGAGCTGCTGCTGAATGTCTCTTTCCCAAGGTTTTAGGAGACTGCTTAAGCAAAGTGGACCACACCTTAGCATGGCCAGCTACTTCAGTGATGTCAAGTAGTACTGTACAAGGAGATATGTTTAAGTGGATTTCCCGGAGCTGCACAAGTTTTTCCTGGTAAGATTCTCCATGTGGACACAGTACAGATTTAAATATTCTTTAGTACTACGCTTAAGCTACCAAGTCTTAAAGTTCTTCCAAAGGTTACTTTGGAAGGTTCTCTTACAACGGTTTTGTAGAAAACATGGAATATTTCAGGTTTTGGATGTTTCTTCAGCTCCTTTAGCCAGGAGAGCTAAAAGAACGCTGAAGATCTGTGTAAGTTGCCTCATTGTGTTCGTTTTGGCTGGGGTAGAATTAACTTTCTTCACAGTGGCTGGTATAGGGTTGAGTTTTAGATTTGTGCTGAACACAGGGTTGGTAATATAGAGATGTTTTTGTTATTGTTGAGCAGGGCTTACACAGAGCCAAGGCCTTTTCTGCTTTGTACTGCCATGTTGGTGAGGTGATGGGAGTGCATGGGAGGCTGGGAGGAGACACAGCCTGGACAGTGACTCAAACTGACCAAAGGGATATTCCAGACCTTATGACATCATGTTCAGTATGTAAAGTGGGGGCAAGAAGAAAGCGGGGGAATGTATGGAGTGATGGCGTTTGTCTTCCCCCAGCCAATACATGTGATGGGGGTGTGCTCTCTGGGACATGGCTGAACACCTGCCTGGCCACGGGGGGCAGTGAACTAGTTCTTTGTTTTGCTCTGCTTGTGCGCATAGCTTTTGCTTTCCCTATTAAATTGTCTTTATTTCAACCCAATAGTTCTGTACCTTTTACCCTTCTCATTCTCTCCCCAGTCCTGCTGGTGAGGGAGTGAGGGAGTGGCTGTGTAGGCATGGCTGCCAACGGGGTTAAACCATGATACTCACGTAAAAGGAGGTGGATTTACCAAATCCACAACTGGTAATTCTACTTGTCCACAGTACTTCCAGTGGCTCAGGTTTTGCCACAGGACCTCAGAGTAGCCATTTAACTATAAATTACTAGTCATACTATTAAAAAAAAAAAAAGAAAGAAAATATTAAATATTTTCCAGCCATGGAAAATTAGTAAGCTTGCAGAAAAGGGGAAACAAAAAAAACCAAAAAAACCCACACCACAAGAAACCAAACCAAACCAAACAAAAAAACATGACACAGACATGAAGACATGAAGTTCCCACTTTTACCAAGTTCCACAGAATTTGGTGAAAACAGTACTAAGGCAGAAGAGCCAGACAAAACATCTTCAACCTAGTCCATTACTTCTTTGTGAAAATAAAAGCCAGTGTGAGGTACTCTATAATCACTGTAACCACACTTTGCTCAACTAAAGCTAATAGGAATATGTGTTCTTTCCTCTGGCCACCTACTACTAGTTACAGACAAGTATTCCTACTCACTTACCCAATACTACACTTTTCAGAAGAACTAGTACTGCCGAGAGGTACCAGACACACAAATTACCATCTTCAGAAACAGATTTTCTGCAAACCTCCTCTCTGTTTGGATGACAGACTGTCCTCATATACCCTTCAATAAGAGGATTTCTGGAGACCAAGAGTGTGTGTGATGTTGACTTCCAGGGAGGAAAAAAAATCAAAGTAGTGCTACACACCCAAACACAGGCTTGCAAAAGAATATATATCACTCTATTGCAAAGAAAATGCATAAGAGTATTGGTATAAAAACATGATACACTCGCTACATCATAACAACAAATACCATTGCTACTAAAGTATTAGATTATCTTGCCTTACTATGTGGTAACAGCATTACTTATTCCACAAGAAGATGACAGGCAAGTAGTTGCTTGATAAGAAGATCTTGCTTTTAGCACCTCTGTTTGGGCATAAGTCGACAGGTCTGTGATATTTACTTGCTATTGACTTAGCCTAGATGGTTTTTTTCTAACCGGAGAGGGCTTAGAAAAGCAGAAGGAATTTTCAGCACTCGTCCACAAATTCTCACATTTCTGACTATTTAAGCAGATACTTGACCAATTATGACACAGGGATCTTGGCCATGTGCAGGCTCTAACCAGAACACACATCAAGAGCAGCATATATCCATCTCCGAGACCTGATTCTCATGTCTTTAGTTGCACATTTTTGTTTCCTTTTCAAAATGACTGCAGTGATCCATCATTTCTGTTCCCTCTAATATAATACTGTTTCTATTAACCCAGAAGAAACAGCATGTATTAAAATTACTACCCACCAGCTGGACATGGTCTGCTGGGCTATATTCCTGCCAGCCTGTCACCAGCAACTGTGGTCTTACTTCCACCTCCTATGCTGGTGTCACACAGGAAGAGAAAGGTTGCTAGTTGCAATAGCAAGGAAAGTTTCAGGTAAGTCCTTATGGTTAGGCAAGCTATAGGAGATTTATTTAACAAGACAGGAGGCATAAGATCAGACATGCCTAACACTTACTCCTATGTTGAGTCATCCTGGTCCCCTCTGCTAAGTAACACATGGCCTGCCAAAATGCAACTAAGTTCCTTTTATCTTTCAACACACAACCTCTTTGCCAAGAGAGGGGCCCATCAAGAACCTTTATCCAAGCCATGGCATCAACCTCTACAGTTCCAACAAGCTTATCATGTCTACAGGTTTTTCCAAGCATACTGGCGCCAGCACGTCAGCAAAAGAACAAACACTTGCAGAATCTAACATGCTTCCACAAAATCATAATTCTCACACTGACTGCAACTGCAAAAAGCAATCCATCCCCCTTTAAGCTTATATATGAAAGAGAACTGTCTTCCCATACAGTTTGTGGATAAAACTGAACTATAGTTGAGGGTGGCCCAAGCCTGGCAGTGTTTAAGGCCAGGCTCGACAAGGCCTTGAGCAATGTGGTCTAGTGGCAGGTGCCCCTCCTCTTGGCAGGGGGGTTGAGTCTTTAATGTCCCTTCCAAATCCCCAACATTCTGTGATTCTACAGTGGATAGCAAGCTTTTAGCTACAATTATCAAGACAATTGTACAATTGACATTTGTAATGACAATAACTTCCACTGCTCCAAGAAAAGGCTACATTAAGATATCAGATGCTACTTCCCGAACCAGAACATCAGCACTCCGATATATAAAGAAAACCTGAAACCTTAAGAAAAAAAATGACTCTTCCTTTCAGTTATGCTGTTTTCCATCCATAGACAAATAAGTATCACCACATCCCTCCTCCTCCTCCTCCTCAAAAAAACCAAAAAAACAAACCAAAAAAACCCACAACCCCAACCCTCAGAAAAGGGAAGTAAAAGCAAATTTACTTCCCTTTTCAAATTCACTTCATAGGTACAGAGCTTTCCCAGTTTACGTCAGCTCTGCCTCCCTAAGAGTCACATGGTGCTTTCCTTAGTAACCCTCACCTTTTACCACATCCTCTGCACCTTTTATCTCGTTCTGAGGAGAAACAGCACACAGGTTAATCATAGTGAATACTAAATAAGAAAATTTAATCAGAACACTACATACTCCTTTTCCCCTCCAGAAAAACAATAAAGACTTGTTTTTTTATCTACCCAGCTTTCAAATCTGGTCACAGTTAACCAAGGGACTCATGCATCTCTCTAGGAAGTCAAATACAAAATGGAAGCAATAAAAATGCAAACAATAAAAATAAGCCATCTCAGAACAACATAGGTAATATAAAATTGGAGTACACATCCTTACTTTGAATAGGCAGTCACAAGGAAAAACAGGACCTCTCAACAGGTACACCAGTAAGTAAAGCAGTTTTATTTGAACTTAAGTACCTCAGAAAGAGAGACAGCAACCTACTTTTATTTAATAAAGAAGAAATTACTAGTCATGTTTAGTTTTCCCATGGTCTATCCATGCTGCTGAAATAGCATGCTCATCTTAGATATAGATGTGCTCTGACGGTAGGAAACACCAGTACAGAACCAGGAAGAACAGATGAGTCATGTGCCAAAGCACCCCACTTTGGAAAAAAACAGACAAAAGCAGTACAAATTTTACATTCTTCAGTGGAGCAAAGTCTACTTCTCAAAGAAACAAAACCATACAAATCAGATTAGGATGTTTAAAAAAAGAAAAGTCATCCTTCAGAAGAGAGGAAGCATCCCCACGACCCGTTCCCAACTCCATATTTTCAACACATTCTTCAGTTTTTAAGGTGAAAAAGGCACCACAGTAGCTTGTTTCCAGCTTCTAGAAGTTTCCGTGGGAATGCAGCTACCACTGTCTCTCACGACTGAGACTCTTTTTCCAGGCTGAAATTACCAAACAAAACTTGCGAGGAATCCTCAGCATAAACATGAGAGAGTAATCAGCCAGCGCTGCATGGATCTATAATTTATTGGAAAGTTCATTATTATATTAGGCTACTGATGTAAAGAAGCACACCACTAGTAAGTTCTTTGATTTTAAGTGCAGCAACTGCTGCAGCAGGGGGTGAAACACTTGTGTACTTAAACCAAGTACTAACCGGCTTTTGAGTTAAAGACGATGCTGGTTTCATTTGAAATTAGCTCTGCAGATAAACTGTCCAGGCTGGTAAAGCCAGCCTATACAGTGTTTATCCCTGCTTGGGCAGTTCAAGAGAGTACAACATGCATCATAAGACCTTCATTACCTAAATTTTCCTTAATAGCTTAGTTTAGCGATGAGGCACAGATTAGCTGAATTGGCCAAGCTGTCCTTAATACAAGCCTGTCATGGCCTGTACTCACAACTAAGCTGGCAACTAAGTACCATGGAGACGCTCTCTCCTCCACCAAACCTCACACACCCTACCTCCGTGCCCCCAGCAGGGCTGTTTCCACCCCAGGGCAGTCAGTTCCAGGTGTATCTGACACCTCTCCAAGTGAAAGCAAACTGTGGCCTGCATTCTGCTGCAGAAAGAATTGAGAAAAATGCATTAGCAATATCAGTTGTGGCACCACTTGGCTGCTTTTGACTCCAGCTCTTATTGAAGTTCCAGCACGTCTGGCACGGCAGCACTCAGAGGTGGCATGACTTCATTCAGGCCACGAGAGACTACTGTTAGTCTCCACTGTCCATTAGACTTAACTGCTCATATGGGACTATCAGAGGGTAAGGAAGTCCTGCTGATCACTCCTTGGCTCTCGAGCCAACAAATCAGCTTCTAGGTGAGAATCAGAGTGCCTCTGCTCGTGCTAGGCAGCTAAAGCAAAAGCCCACTGGTACTCTTTTGGGACCTTGATAAATCCTCTCCCGAGGTAGCCTGTGCCAAGGATGCATGGGGCCTCTGGGTCCATCACAGTAAGGTGCTTTTGATACTAATTCCCAGTCAGGCTCAGTTCAGGAGCCAACACAGTCAGCTGGTGGGATGCCCCTGTCACTCCTGAAGTACAAATGTGTTCTGCCTCTTTATAGCTTTGACTGTGCACTGCTGTCTCCTAGAGCCTTATACTCCTGTGGATCTGACATGTCAGGCCATCATATCCACAGAGTCCAACAAACCTGGTTCTCCCTCTCCTCCACCTGACTGGAACAGGACTCCTTCACTTCTGGTCACTGGATTGTTCACTTACTTCATATAAAAAAAGATTAGAATTAGGAGGATTAGGAGTAAGATAAGCCCTTCCATTCTGGTGAACTGCCCACTGGAAACTGGAGGAAAGACCTTCCTTGCAAAAAACCCATCTGTGATTGTTTTTCTGTAAACTTAGGTACCCATGCCTCTAGGGTTGAAGGTAGGTTTCTATCCCACTTTCTCATGTCTTCTCTGTGATCCATCAGGTAAAAAAAACAGAGCAACCTGTTGTGTCTATCCTCTACATCCTCTCTCTTGAGCAGAAGAATATTTACTGTTAATAGCAGAGATACTGGGCCATACAGATGGGGTAGGAGGATCTATCTTCCTTTCATTGCTGGAACTCCTGGAACAGTTTTTCCCACTTTTCAAGCAGTTTTTCCACAGCCAAGTCCATAAGGACTCAGTACTGTCAGAGCTGGCAAGACACTTTGTCTACCATCGGTGTCTCTTTGTCTCCCCAGCTTATTACTACCAAAATTTGGCACACAACATTGGTGCATGGTGCACACCACACAAATTACATGGGTCATGCACACTGGATTTCGTCTGGATCTGTGGGTAACCATACATTCTTCTGGTCATAATAAAATATCTCTAGTGTGACTAATTCCCTCAGGTACTGGACATGGTGGTCCATTTGCCTGGGTGACATGTAACATCTCCCTTGAAGGCATACCTTTCCTTCATGCTTGACAGGAGTCACTTACAGAGACTGATTACTTGAGTCCTTTTCCTAATTGCCTTGTTAATGCCTCCGTCTGTAGAAAGCAATCCCATCTGCTTCCCTATCCTAAAATTCCAGGCTACTGGCCCCCTTATCCAGCACCAGAGCAGACAGGTGCTTGGCTGGGTGATGACTGAAGTTGCTTCACATACCCCACAGTTCACTGAGCAATAGAAACTGAATAATCCCTTTTCTGCCTCTTCCTCCTGCTCTTGGGATGGCTCTGCTCTGCCTTCCTTTACTAAGAGCTGATTTCTGTGTCCATTTATTCTTGTTTATAGGAGTGACTGATAACCGCAAGGGTTGTTTCAGCCGCAGTGCCTGCTGCTGAGGTTGGAGTACCTCTACTGCCTGTTACCTTCTTGTCAGATCTAGAGACGTTCTCTTCCCTTCGAGGGTACTGAGAAGGACTCTTTGGCCACAAAATTTTCTACTTACAGTGGGGAGCAGCATCTCTGTATTCCTCCCATGTCATAAATACAACGAAAGCTTTGAAAAATTTGTTCTTACAAGTTCTAGTCAGATTTGTCATTACCTGAACTCGTCATACCTTGAGGCCAGAAAAAGACTGTTGCAGTTTAACGCCAGTCAGCAATCAAGTATCACACAGCCACTCATTGCTCTCCCCTCTTGCCAGTGGGACAGGAATAAGATCGGGGAAAAAAGGTAAAACTCATTGGTTGAGATAAAGACAGTTTAATAATTGAAATTAATAATAATAATATAAAAAAGGGGAAAGAGGGAGGAATAATCTAGAAAAGGGGAAAGAGAGAGGAAAAATAAAGAGAAAGCAGTGATGCACAGTACAATTGCTCACCACCTGCTGACCGATACCCAGCCTGTCCCTAAGCAATGAGTAGCCCCTCCCAGCCAACTGCCCCCAGTTTACATACTGGGCATGATGTTCTAGAGTATGGAATATCCCTTTGGCCACTGCAGGCCACCTGTCCTGGCCATGCTCCCTCCCAGCTTCTTGTGCACGCAATCGCTGGCAGCGCATGAGACACTGAGAAAGAAAGCCCTTGGTTTACGACTGTACTATTTAGCAACAACTAGAATTCAGTGATACTCAAAAGGCTCTCATACTAAATCCAAACCACAGCACTGCACCAATTAACTCTATCCCATCCAAAGTCAAAAAAAGCCTTAGAGTTAACAACAGCAAGGGCACCAAATCACCTTCAGATCTATGTATAATCCTTAGTGGCTCCCTTTGGCCAAATATGGAATTCTTTCAGCATCTAGATGCTTCTTTCTCATAAACCTTTCTGTCTGGCCACAACCCTCACATGCACAAAGACTCAGGTGGGGTTTGTGGGTTTGATTTATTTTAATTGATAGAGAATCCCCAAGTAACCAATTAAGCTGGCTTTAAGACTTTGAAAAAGCAGGGCAGCAAAGAGTGAACTTAATGGGAAGCAGATCTGGCCCGCTATTTTAAGTAATCTTTAGACAGTGGGGGGGTGGGGGGAGGGTGGATGGGGAGAAGAATTAAAGTTTTGCTTGAAGACTCTCCTGTGGCTAGGAATGCTACTTTGCCCTTAAAGTTAATCATATCTGTCCTAGATTTCCAACCCATTCCAAAGTAATACCAGTATGAATTCTTTTAGGGGGTGAATTTAGTGTCATATAGTGGTTTAAGTGTCAATGGCATATCATGGTCTGAGTGCACAACTGCCCACACCACAGGTGGACACTTTGATCACACAGCAATCAGGAAACTGCTTCCTAATAGAGAATGATCATAAACACACTCGAGTACCAGGGAAGCAACACTGCACAGGAAAATCCTGAGTTTAACAACCATTTGTTTTCCCAGATGGCATACCTGTAACGCTACCTCATTAATACAGCCTCTTAGCCCTAAGTGTCCAGTTCCTCTCGGTGAGTTTCTTTTCCTTTAAATAAAAAACAACAATGGACTAATACACTTGCATTAGTTGGGTTAAAAAAAATCCAAATATTTATTTACATTTCATACCATTTTACCTCACCATTCCCACCGGAAAGCCACAGCTGCAGGACAATGAGACATAAATCAGCACCAAAAAAAAAAAAAAAAAAAAAGAAACTAAACCAAGAAAACATGATATCTGGCACTTCCTTGACCTGCAAGAAGCAAAACGAAAAGCACAAATTTTGTTCAGGGACAGACTACAGCAAGGGGCAGCTACCTGGTACCTTATGCCTGGACTTTAGAAGAAGGGTTTCTGCTGGTCTATGTCCTGTAAAATAGGAAACAACTTCAAGGTTTAGCTTAACATATTCCTCTTCAAAGCTTCAGGGGTGAAGAAGTATTCACAAGTCCCTGCAAAGCAGAATTCCATGCTAAAAGCTATGTTCATATAGTACTAAACATGTACACTTAAATCAGGTAACAGGGCTCACGTCTGCCATGTTCCATGTGAACATTATTTAGATGTGTGCAGCTCTTAAAAAACAGGCTAATAGCAGCGTTCTGCTACTACTGTTTTCAGCACCATAGCCAGTACAAACACTAAAGAAAAGCTAAGGCACTTAACAACAACTATCATGTGGATCAAATCATATCAAGCTTGTTAGTAAAGAGAATACAGTGAACCTGTAGGCAAAGGTAGTCCACAGTGGTCTAGACAATTCTGCAACAAGCAATGACTTTCCCAAAGACCAAAACACCGTCTGCCGTCTCCCCTCCTGAACTCTGGGATGTGACCAGAAAAAAACCAAAGTACTCTCTCCATTATCAATAAAGATCTGTTTCAGATTCCAGAGAATCAAGCACAAGCCTCTGCAAAGAGCAGGAGGTCTTTCAGGCTTATGCTGAGAAAGCTTTACACTTTTTGCAGAGTATTGCTCAAATAACACCTCTTTCATGTGCTTTTATGCCTGCTTTTCCATTTTTTTCTTGCATGGCAGCTTCTTTTCCTCTAAGAAGCATTAGCACTTAGCATCAAATTCAATGAAGTATATTCTTTCCTACTGTTCACACAGGACAGCTGGGTTACAACAGTGTTGCTGACTACCCGTTTTAACAATTGTGAATTCCAACTACTTGCTTACTGAGAGCAGCAAGTTTGTTAATAACTTTTTCCTCCCTACTTAAGAAAAAAAACCCTCAGCTCCACAGACGTGACTCTATGATTTTGCAGTGATTCACTCTAGCACACAGTGAGATTCAAGTATTTCACATCCTCTTCACATCATGCTGCCTCGTATAACGCTAGGAAGCAAAAACTTTCATAGCGTGCTCTGAAATACAGGCTAATATATATCCCATCTAAACAAGAACAAGCTAGTTCCACTGAACTACACAGCATAGCAAGTCCTTCGTAGACATTAGTCAGTTGTCCTGTTGTACAAAACACTGCCACACCTCAGAAACCGGGCACTGAATAAAACCCAACCTATTACGTACTCATTCATGCATTGTCTTCAGCAAAATTTGGGCAGATTTGCCTTGCAAATCTTCCTGAAGAAGCTGCTGGATGCATGCAACACTAAAACCATTCATTCTAGACTGTGCAGTCAGAAATCAAGTCAGTATTCCCACACGCGCATGCCAGGACTGCGATCTACTGTGTTTAAAATCATGCTCCAGTTAAAACTGCCTTAATTTGGGAGTACAGTTGTCAAAAGCTCATCTAGGACAGTCCTTTACAAACACCAGTTTCCGAGAGGTGCTGACAAGGAATCCTGCTATTGTGTTCACCGAAACTGGGAAGATACAAATAAAATCTCCAAGTTCAAGCGATCTTTCGGTTTCAAGGGATTCGTGACTGGGCTGTATTGAAGGACTTTCAATAAAATAAGGGCGAAATTATAAACGCACCTCACATCAACTACAGTTCTGGCGGATGGCATTTCCCAGACACAGAAATTGTCCACAGAAGACCCTACGCGCACAGGACCCTCTAGGACCACCCCGACAGCGAGGCCTCGGCCGCCGGGCAGAGCTGGGGGTCGCCGCTGCCCCCACACCTGTCCCGCGCCGCCGGGAGGAACGCGCACCGGAGAGGAGGCACGGCACGCTCGCACGGAGCAGCGAGGAGCTGGGGTTAAAGAAAATAAAAAAAAAAACCAAAAAAAACCAAACAAACCAGAAAACGAAAAAAAGGGGGGAAAAAGCAAAGGAGGGGGTCGCGGGATGCAGGAAGGGGCTGCCCGCGGCCCCGCTGGCGAGAGAACTTTCCCCAACTCCAAGCGGCAACTCGCCGCACCAGCGGCCGGGCCTGCCCCTGTGCTGTCCGGCTGGCCGCCCGCCGGCCCCACCGCGGAGCAGGTGGGCAGCCGGGACGGCCGGTGCGGCGGGGCTCCCGCCCGCACCTCCCCCGCCGCCGTCGCGCCGGCGGGGATGGCCGCTCACCGCCCACACGCCCGGAGCTCCGTTTACCTCTTCGCCGCCGCCGCTCTCCTCCGTGCCGTTTCCTACGCTCGCCATGTTCCCTCTCCGCTGCCCGCCGCGCGCGATCTCTGTGCCGCCGCGCCTCGTCCGCTGCTCACCGCCCAGCGGCGGTGCCGCCCCCCGCCCTTCCCTGCCGCCCCCGCTCGACCCGGCCCGGCCTGGCCCGGCCC